>CP053466.1:66207253-66363966 GCA_022644695.1 Cenchrus purpureus | reverse complement strand
AAGAAAGAGCTTTGCATTTTTTTTAAGAAAGGGCTTCAAACAAATGAATTCAAACTTGAATTTGAACTCAAGCAAATCATAAACAATGCTCCAGCATGGATGCAACAAACATCAAGCCATTTATTTATTTTCGGAAAACAAATAATATTTTTGTTTTTTTTCCTGTACTATATTCCCTGTAAAGAATCAAATGTTGGGCAAAATTTTAAAAATTATGGGAAAATCGTTCTTTAAATTTTCTTCCTATTCACATCCTGAAATTTGGAAATTTCAGGGTGTGACAAATCTACCCCCCTTAAAAGGAATCTCGTCCTCGAGATTCGGAAGAACTAAGAAAAATTTTGAGAATGATAGGGTAGAACTGATGTGGGGGTAGTGTTGATAGAGAACATACCAAACACGGTCCTTGCATTTACGTGGTTCAATCTACCACGTGTGGAGTTCTGCTGTCCCTTGGAGCTTTGCGGGGTCTTGTTTCCATCCCTCATCTGCTGACTCTGCACTGGAGTATTCTGCGCGCTCCTCTGGGGACAATTGTTGGCATAGTGACCAGTCTCTCCACACTTAAAGCAAGTATTGCCAACAGGAGTGCTGGGCGCACTAGGTCTCACTAGGGGTTCCCGCTGGGGTGTTCTGACTAGGCTGCTGGTCACTGGGGCGTGGAGTCTGTGGAGTGGAGTGTTGCAACTCTTGAATGGGATGCTTGAACGGTTGATTATTCTGTGAAGCGGATTACGCGAGTTACCACCGAACCACCAACATGGGGTGTTGTCCTCTGTTGTGGAATGAAACAGGCGAGTGCTGCTCCCATCTTGCCTGAGGTAGTGGCCTTCCTCTTCAGATCTCCCAACTCTATGCGTTTTGACTCCAAGCAGATAGCCTTGTCCATCAACTGCTGAAATGATGCAAAGGTGTGAGACATAAGGCTGAAATCAAGTGGTCCGGCTAACCCCTCCATGAATAGCTCTGCTTTCTTCCCATCATCAAGAACATCCTCGGTGCATAGCGTGACAACTCAATGAACTTGCCTTGCACATTCCTCCTGCTTGAGAGAAAGGAACTCCTTCTTCTTTAGCTTCATCGACCCCGCAGAATATGATGGCTCTGAGCCGGTGAACTCACCGCCAAGTGATAGTGTCTCGGTGTAGCATGAGCGGCAACGTAGGCATCCCACCAAGCTCCTGCTGTACCCTAAAGCCGTCCTGCAGCATACAAGACCTTCTCTGTCATCACACCGAGCGGTAGTGAGCATCTTGCCTATAGTCTTGGTCATCGCCTCCAATGGATCAGTAGCATGTGTAAACACCGGCGGACGATGGCTCATGAACTCCCTGTGCTTATCCCTGGGTGCCTGCTGCTACTGGGGTGGATTATTGACTTGGGCCTGTAGGTTCACCACGGTGTTGGACAGGTTACGGAGAAGGCTAGTGCAGGTCTCGATGAATTGCTGCATAGCCGGATCCATCTGTCCTTATTGTTGTGCACTGCGAACTGCTGGCTCTCCCTAGGCGAGTCCGGGGCTGATCAACACCTGACCCGGACCTGGTGTTCACCATCTGAGTGTTAGGAACATTGATTTAGATGATTGCACGAAGAGAAAAGCTCGAAAGATAAAACAGTGCAGACTTCCAGTTTAAGACAGATCCTGCCGACTCCAGATATTCAGGTATAACTCTTAATGTGGCTAACCAAAAATTATGAGCTTTTGACCAGCGAAAGGTAATGAAATTACGGAACCAACCCAACTGGAATCACCTCAATCAGAGCTCTATAACTCTAGATATAAAATTAACAAGTCAGGTATATCAATGGTGCTAACAGATTCAAGTAGCTGTAAAGTTTCGGGCATAACTCTCTGACTGTGTAATCAAAATTTCTGAATTTTGGACAGAAAAACACCCATGAAATTTCTGAACTTCTCCAACTGGATTTGCCTCAAACGGAGGTCTATAGCTCCAGATATAAATTAATGAATTCCACTGTGTCGGCAGAGTTTTACAGATTCTGATAGCTCCAATGTTTCGTGCATAACTCCTAGGATATTTATTGGATGGGGCTGAATTTTTGACAGAAAATCTTTTATGAAATTTGTGAACTAACCCAACTGGTTTTGCATCAATCGGAGCTCTGTAGCACGAGATATTATCAAAACACTACTGCTGTGTCGAAGGTTGACGAGAACAGATTTGTACCAAGATAAATTTCCAAGATAGATAAGTAAAGATTTAATAAAGGATCAAGATTAAGCAAGACTAGGGATGGTTGTGACAGAACTTAAACTCACTAAGCAAACCTTATACTAAACCAATGTCATTGTGGTTATCAACCCACAACACATTGCACTCAAGCAAAGATCCAAATCAAGCATTAACACAAAATCAAGCATTCAAACACACTACTAAACGACGATCGTGGCTAACGATTACATAAGCACAAAGCCTAGAGAACTCCTAAATCCTAAAGAAGATCTTCGGGTTGAACATGATAGGGTCATAAGATTACTGAGAACAACTATGAACACGGGTAGGTTAAAGATAGGAAAAGATCATAGAGCATAGAACACATGCTAAAGATTCCTTAAAGCAAGAACAAGGAAGTATAGAGTAGAAAGATTAGCCAAAGCAAGGTAGAGAACAAATAGAATATCAAGGATGGGGTAGAAGCAAGGATAAGAATATTACTCAAAGAAGAATTAAAGCATAACATGAAGTGAGAATGGCTTCTAAGATAATATAATCCTTAAGTTCGACCATTTTCTAACTAGGCTAACGTCCTACAGTCAACACAGCTCTGGTACCACTTTGTCACACCCGGATTTAAGGACAAATCTGAGTGCAAGGAATACATGTGGGGATCAAAGTTCACACATGTATTAACTCAGTGAATACCAAATACAGTGTCAAAAACGTAAAGGAAGTATTATAACTTCATTACATGACCGAAAGTCTCATAATCGTAACAAAAGCGAGTACTAGCAGCGGAAAAGGACGTCTCCACAGGCAGCTGACTGGTGGCACGCTCGCCTAGAAACCGTCGAAATCTCCAGGAAAGTCTTCAAAGCGTCGTCACGGCGAGCAACCGGGTTGTGTAGATGCAATATAAAAGAACAACAAGCATGAGCACATGTCGTACTCAACAAGGGAAAATGCTATAACAACATGCAAAGGCTTTATGGTGGAAGCTTATGGTTGCATAGCGGTCGACATTTTAGTTGGTCAAATTTTATTAAGCAAGCTGAATTACTAGCAAATGTAAGTTTATACCAACCCAGAGATTAACATAAGCATCATCAACATGAACATAAGTAAATGCAACAAGTTTAGTCCATCTTCCATAGTTTACTCATGTGAGGGTCCGCCCTTGACCGGGAGTACGGCTAACTAGTCAATTTTACACTGGCAGAGGTTGTACATCTTTACCCACAAGTCGTAAAAGTTCTAGGAACTTTAAACCCAACCATGCGATCGAAGCATCATACCACACGAGGTGTGATTGCATAGGGACGCTCTGAGGCCTTTACAAAGATCCTCGCTGGGTTAATGCATAAACCTCTCTCGGTTGCGAAGCTACCATAAGCGATCGCCCGAGGGCTGCTATACACCACCGGCAACCCCAACCCCTTTCGGGTAAAGCATACCTAACACGAGGTTTTCTAATTACTTGAAAGACGAGCCATATGTCTTGTGGGTTGTCTGATTTTCTGGGTGGTCGCTCATGTTCCGATTAACAGGTGATCTTGTTTAATGAAGGTATAACATAAATAAAGCAAGATTAACATTGTTGTTCATTTAAACCACCATGATCCCAAGTTGAGCAACTAAGCAAGGTCTACCCAACATAAACATAAACCCAGGTTGATCAAGGCATAGGAATAAACAAAGCTAGTCAAACCTTAACATAGGTCCCATCACATTAATGCAAGCAACAAATAAAGCGGTGTAATTAAAATGCATGTTGTCTTGCCTTCTATGCTCAATGTCTTGAAAATCTTCAACAGCGTATTCCACGTCACGGTCTTCTACGCACCACATCATACACATACTGAGCAAACAATGGAATAAAATAAGGAACAATCACCAAATAGTACTAACAGAATGAAACAGAGGCATAAAACTGTTCTACTCTTAGAGACAATCACGTGGATATAAAGAGCTAAAACGGAGCTAAGTATGGCCAAAACAAGGTATAGGGGCTTTTAGGAGAAACTTAACTTCAGGGACCCAAACTGTAAAACCGAGGGCTAAAACGAGATTACATATAAAGCAGAGGGGCTGCGTGCAAAAACATAGAGATGGACCTCAGCGCTAAAACCAGAGAACCCAGGGTTTAAAACGAAAAAATAGGGCTTATATGTAGGGTCTTATGCGGGAGGGCATAACTGTGAAACTATAAAACTTAGGAGCTTTTTGCAAAATGGTCAGCCGGAGTTGACCGATGCGGCTGGATTGACGATTTGATCTGGGCGTTGAACATCGATGGACGGTTGCGTGCAGACGCGAGCGGTGAACACGCCGAGCGGCCGCCGATGCAAGGCGAGCGGAAGGCACCGGGTGAGTGAGACGCGAGGATCGATCTACGCGGTTTGTACGACGCAGTCGGGCGACGGCGGCGAACGCACAAGACGGCTGGCGCGGGCTTCGAGCGAGCGGATGCGCGCGGCTCGAGTTTCAATGGCACCACGGTCCTCCTCACCTACTTGCGCAACTCCGGGAGACCTTCACGACGACAACGGCGGGCAGGCGGCGGCACCTGAGGGTTTCACTGCCAGGGTGGCAGTCAAGGGCTAGGGTTGGAAGAAAGGCGGCGCGCGGGCGCGGGCTTTAAAGGCGAGCGGGGTGCCTTGGCGTGCAAGGGCCAAGGAAGATGCGGCACGGGACGCGGTGCGGCAAGGTGCGAGGTCGGGGTCGAGCTCGAGCAAGGAGCTGGGATGGCGAGGAGCCACTGGCGGCCGAGGGAGAGTCCAGGCGGCTGCTGCAGTGGGCTCAAGGGCCGGCTAGGCCGCAAGACAGCGGGCGAGAGCGAGCCCGACTAGGAGATCGAGGGCATCAAACGAGACTTTGGGACGGCCTGAGAGGAGTTGGGGCTGAGTGACTTTGGTGGCTTCAAACAAAATGGGCCAAAAGAAGAAAGGGGAGGAAGGGAAAAGAAAGAGCTTTGCATTTTTTTAAGAAAGGGCTTCAAACAAATGAATTCAAACTTGAATTTGAACTCAAGCAAATCATAAACAATGCTCCGGCATGGATGCAACAAACATCAAGCCATTTATTTATTTTCGGAAAACAAATAATATTTTTTTTTTTTTTTCCTGTACTATATTCCCTGTAAAGAATCAAATGTTGGGCAAAATTTTAAAATTATGGAAAAATCGTTTTTAAATTTTTCTTCCTATTCACATCACGAAATTTGGAAATGGTGTGACACATGGTACTTGCTTGGATCCTGATCAAGCAAACAAGGCGAGACTCTTCATGAGTACATGCACCGCTTCTTTGAAAAAGAGCCACATTGTTGATATTCTTGAGAAAAAGTCATAGATACCTTCGGGATAGTTTCTATGATGAGGCTTTTCCAACACTTGATCGCCGCCCAACATCACCAAACTCAAGGAGATGATCACTCCGGGCGGACGAGGAAGACAAGGCTCACCGGTCGGTTCAAGCATCTTCGCAACAACAACAACAACAACAACAACAATCTTTGGTGGAAATAATAGTGGCAAGCAACAGCGGCAATCGCCGGTAATAACTACTCGAGCAATACCGAGCAATCCTAATCACAAGCGCAAGCCCGACAACTTGTTGCAGCCATGGAAACCACCGCCAAGCTCAATCGAAGATGATTCTCAGGGCAACATTGACCAAGCAATGCCCATATGGCACCCGGAGGTGATCATACTACAAAGCGGTGTTACCAACATGCGTGCTACCAAGAACAAACCCGAAGGTGCATCCAAACCCAAGGTTTCACAAGCACAAGGGAAGAAGGCTAACAGGGAAAGACACTTTGGGTTTCAAGACCCATCCAAATCAATGTCATCTTTGGTGGGATTCCAACTAAGCGCATCAAACTTGCACTCGGGAGATCATGTCCATTGAACCGCTCCCAACTTTTCTAAAGTGGTGCGAAACCCCATTACCTTCTCAAGGGCCTGGACTAGTTTCTCGAGTTAGACGATATCCTCTTGTTTGGATCTAGTGGTGGCGGGCTCCGGGCTTACTAAGCTTATTGATGGTGGCGGTCTCAATGTCCTGTTGCAAGACCTTGAAGAAGATGGGTTGATATCACCAAGATGCTTACCAAGACCAACTCACTCACTTTTATGGTATCATCCCAGGCAATACAGTTGTTCCTTTGGGTTCAGTTGTACTACCCGTTACCTTTGGGACTAAGGCTCATTATCGCACTAGAAAGAGGAGTACATCGAGGTTCTTTGAGACTTCGAGACTTCTTATCACGCCATCCTTGGCACCTCCTAGCAAAATTCATGGCTATTCCACATTATGTGTACCTTGTACTCAAGATGCCGAGCCCCAAAGGAGTTCTCTCATTGCAAGGGGATTCAAGCGTTCTTATCCGCGACAAAGCCGTGGAACTTGCCGTGACAACTCAAGTCCCCAATGCTATGATGGAAGTCTTCACGCTAAAAAGCTTGCTCCAAGCGAGGTGAGGTTCCTGAGAAGATGGACATCAACAACAAACCTGCACCGACTAGTGGCGTCTTCCTCAAAGCCATTGATCTTGGTAATGCGGTGGCAAGACGACCATGATGGTGCACCTTGATCCTAAATAGGGAGGGCTCGTCAACTTCGGGCCAACCGTGATATCTTTGCATGAAACCATCTGACAGGTGTAGAGGTTGATCGAGCACTCACTCAACGTCGATCCTAATGCTACCCCAAGAGACAACACCTTCGTCGCTCGATGATCGCAGGGCTGCTATCAAGAAAGAGCTAAACTACTCCATGGTTTCATCCGGAAGTCTTTCACCGCAATGGCTTGCTAACCTGCTTGTATCGGAAAGAAGACCTCTAATGATTGGAGGATGTGTGTCGACTACACTGATCTTCAAGAAGTAGCTTCACAAGAACGTGGAAGCATACGTAGATGACGTCGTCGTAAAGACAAGGGATCCGGACATGCTTATCACGGATCTTGGAAACTTTAAGCCATACGGAGTATCAATGGAAGCTCAATCCCAACAAATGGGTTTTGGCGTATCATCGGAAAACTACTCTAGTTCATCATTAGCCATGGTGGCATCAAGCAAATCCGAGAAGATTACCGCCATCTCCAACATGCAAGCTCTGACTACTATCAAGGATATCCAGAAGCTTACTGGATGTATGGCGTCACTCAATCGCTTGATCTGGCGACTTGGAGAACGGGGTCTACCCTTTTTCAAGTTACTCAAGCGCAAAGAAGTTTACGTGGACAAGCGATCAAGCTCTTCTCAGCTCAAGGAGTTCTTATCCGAGACCTCCGCCTCCTACGCGCCAAATGAAGAGGTCTTGCTCTACATTGCTGCGACTACTAATGTTGTCGACCGCTATTGTCTAGCGGGAGGAAGGCCATCGCTACCATCCGAGGCCTTTTATTTCATCGTGAAGTACTCGAATCCAAAGCTCGCTACCCGTTGCTTATGCTCGACACTTCACCTTAAGAAACGCTCGCCACTACCGATGAGTACAAGATTTATGTGGTCACTAGCTACCCGCTTGGCGAGATATTGCACAACCGGGATTCCATAGGAAGGATTTCTAAATGGGCAGAGCTCGGTGCTCTATCGCCGAGTTCAAGTCTCGCCTGCTATCATGTCTCAAGCCTTGATTGATTTCATGGCTGAGTGGCGGGAGAATCAAGTCCCAACTCCAATTGAGCGTCCAGAACATTAGGTCATGTACTTGATGGTTCCCTCAAGTTGGAAAACCTTTGCCGGGTCTAATTTCCCCAAGGGCGAGCAACTCAAATATGTTTTGCGAGATCTTTGGAAGGTCTCAAACAATGAAGTGAATATGAAGCTCTCTTGCATGGTCTTCGCCTTGGGTCTCTCTTCTCTGGCACGACTACTACTTGTTTATGGTGATTCTTTGGTGGTCATCAATCAAGTCAACGATTCTTGGGATCGTAATGTCGAGAACATGGATGCGTCATCGTCGAGTGCACGCAAACTCGAGAACAAATTTCATGGTCTCGAGTTCCATCATGTTGTTTGCGACAACAATGTTGCTGCGGACGTCTTGTCAAAGCTGGGATCTACACGAGCTCAAGTGCCAGCAGGAATCTTCGTCCCATGAACTCCACAAACCATCAATTAGCAATCATACGCACCGTGACTACTTCACCCGATCGTGAAGTGCTTATGATTGACGTGGACTGGACAATTCCTTTCATCGACTACATTAAAATCGATTGATTCCCGAAGACAAGTCAGAAGCCGAGCGCATCTCACGCCGCGTCAAGGCTTATGCTCTAGTCAGAGATCAACTCTACAAGCGAGGCGCAAGTTCTGCTGTACTCATGAAATGCGTTTCTCGCGAAGAAGGCAAGGAAATCTTGGAGGAGACACACAAAGGAATTTGTGGTAATTATGCTTCTTCCCGCACCTTGGTGGGAAAAGTTTTTAGACGTGCTTTCTACTGGCCTACAGCTCTTGCTGATGCAGAGGAACTAGTCAAAAAAAGTCATGGATGTCAATTCTTCGCCAAGCAACAACACGTTCCAGCCTACAAGCTCATCACGATACCATCAACTTGGCCTTTCGCTTCTTTGGTCGGATATGATTGGTCCTCTCCCAAATGCGCGTGAGGATTCAATAGAGTTACGGTGGCTATCGACTAGTTTACCAAGTGGATTGAGGTCAAAACATTACCGCCCCAAGGCTGATAGAGTCCTTGACTTCCTGGATGAAATCGCACATCGCTATGGGTTCCCCAATCGCATTATCACAGATCTAGGTTCAATTTCAACAATCACCGGTTCGGAATCTTTGTGAGAACAATGGAATTGATGTACGGTATGTCTCTGCCTCATCCACGTGCCAATGGCCAAGTGGAGCGTGCCAGGATGATACTCGATGCTCTCAAAAGCGGTTGTATGATGCAAACACCAAGGCGGCAAGTGGATCAAGAACTACCCAATGCACTCTAGGGGCTACGTCACTACTACTACTCAGGGCAATCACCCTATTTCCTGGTCTACGGCTCTGAAGCCGTCTTGCCTGCTGATGTCATGTGGCGCTCTCCGACGGTTGCTGACCAAGACGAAGAAGGCGTGAAGAAACAAGGCAGCGGATGTCGATAGTATCGAAGGAGCTCGCTGCAACGCACTCATTCAATCAGCTCGATATCTTGAGAAGATTCACCGCTACCATGACCGCAACATTAAGGAAAGCTCCTTCAACGTTGGTGATTTAGTCCTTCGTCGTATTCAGAACACGACAGGACTACACAACTCAACTCGCCATGGGAAGGCCCTTTTTCTGCAAGCGGTAACCACAGCTCATATCGTCTCCAAACTCTTGAAGGCGAAGAAGTCGACAACTCTTGGAACATCGACCAGCTTTGTCGCTTCTACCTGTAGGGGGTCTCAACAACCCTCTCCAGGTGGCTACGACTGCAACAACTCTCTAGGCAGCTACGGTTGCCACAACTCGTAGGGGATCATGATAATCCTCTCCAGGCAGTTTCGGCTGCGATTACTCGTAGGGGATCACAACAATCCTCTCCAGGCGGCTTCAGCTATGATTACTCATTGGGGATCACGATAATCCTCTCCAGGCAGTCTCATTCTGCGACAACTCGTAGGGAGTCATGACAACTCTCTCTAGACGACTCTGTGTCGTATAGAGCAATAAGTGTCACATGCTGTCCATGTCTCTATTTTCATTAAGAGGCTGCGGCCTAGAGTAACACCTTTCATAGTAGGGTCTCAGTGGAACTCTCATACAAGTTCTTTGCTCTGACAAGGATGAGTTCATCACACTGTCTCCTATGGTCTTACTCGTTCTTCGGAACATTCTTGCGAGTACTCTCTCACTAGGCTCATAGCCTCAGAAGTACTTAAGACACTATTACTCAATAGTGTATCTAGACATTGTAAACTCAATACACTGTGTTTAGTAATAAAGTGGTTATTCTATATGTCGACTTATTACTGTCCTTTTGCTTATTTCACAACAAAGCCTTCTTTCACGCATTTCTGACTAAGGTGTTCAACTCGTTGTGATTAAGCTAACGTTCTTGAACATATCTAGATTGAGTACTTCTACGAAATCTTGTATCTCTTTTGCGTAGTACACTCATTATCAACCCGAGTACATGGCATTCACACAAGCATACAAGGGATCCAGATAATTGACTTACTCAAGTTTTTAATTATATTACATAAACACTTTTTTGGAATTACACTTATTTTTTCCATAGTGTTTATCCTACAGGTTCATCTAACGAAGATCTATGAACTTGGAAACTGCTTCCGCGATTGGAGATGTCTGCTGCATCAACTCGTTCAGCCTGTCGTCGGTGCAGTCTCCAGATCTTCCGTTCATGATTACTGTCAGATCCGCGTCCGCATAGGACTTGATGAAGCTCAACACTTGATTGGGAATTGTGCAAGCCAGCTTCTGAGCATATTCCAATATCTTCTTTGGCGTGTCCTTCAACCTCTCCACAAGTGGACGAGGCTGAACTCCAGCTACTCTGGGCTCAAAGAGATTGGCTACCGGCTCGGCTGCCTCCATCAAGACTTTCAACTCACATGAGGCACTCAGTTCTTCAATCTTGACCTTGAGCGACTGCATACAAGTCAACAAATCATTCCAACCGTCAAGACGAATTTGCATTTCACGCTCAAGTTCCATGCACCGCACCTTATATTCTGCCTCGAGGTCAAGGCGAGCTGATTCTTCATGGTTATTGGCCAATTGCCAGTCAAGCGACGTGTTCTTGTGCCTCTCAACCTCTTCAGCCAGTTTTGCAAAAGACCAAGACTACTTATAAGGGTGCAATATACAAGAAATAAGTACTCGAATATAAGTTCAGAAAGGGGGGAATACATTTATTCTTCTGGCGCAGTGACTTGTTTTTGCCAACAACATCATCCTTACGGCGATCGACACGGATTTCATTGTGGTACTCGGCGGCATTGCCATCAAGTTTTTCTTGCAGCCTCAGAGCCAAGGCTTTCTGCTCCTTGAGTTCTCTGAGCTGCGAGACTTCTTCTATGTCCACCGCATATTGTTCAAGCAGACGAGTCTTTCGCTTGGACTGCTTGACAACTTCCTGCAAAAGCGAAACAACTCAAGGGTCAAAGACAAGATATCTTTGGCTAAAGTACTCTACAAGAGATTACAACTTAGCGCAAAGAGTTTCTCTACACTGTGGAACATCTCGGAGTGCGCTTGCAATTATCTTCATCCAGGCACGAGTCATCATATGACATCAAGCCTTCAGCTCTAGATTGAGTACTTGTGCTTGCCTCCGAGTACATCGCAGCACTGCGCAGAGGAGCCGGGTCTTCAATTTCTGGCTCATGTGGCACTATGCGGCCTTCTGGGCTATCTTCAAGCACTAGCCGTGCATCTATATGACACGTGGAGGCTTCAGCATTTGAGACTTCTTCGGGGCGCAATCTGGCTTCGGGATCAATCTCCAAGCCTTCATTCACTACCGCCTCTATGTCTTCGAGTTGCTGAGCCCTTGGCTTGGAAGCTGCATCCACTGCTGCCTTGACCACGTCACTCGGAGAAGCGCGGTGCTTGTGCAAAGATCGCTTCAAGCTACCACTTGGGGTTCTGGAAGTACACCCTCTTGTTCCGCTGGAGGGTTCTGATTTCCTCCAACGGGACTACTTCCAGAAGCTCCCCACTTTACATCAGTGGATTTACTGCATCAACAAGTTGTCAGCATTTCAAAATTAACAACAATGACAAGTACTCGAGTACTTGGGTACTTATAGAGCAGCACGAGGCACCACAACCTTTGGCCCCAGCATATCAAAGAACGTGGGCGCCGCCGGTTCCACTGGGACACTCTCCACTCGTGGCACACTTCCCGGCGTCGCGACTTCTTGTTGCTCAGGCATCACCGTCTCGACAGTTGATGCTGGAACCGTCTCAGGTTCTGTCAACCTTGCAGGGCTACCCACGGGTACATGGGCAGTACTCTCAATAACCTGCACAAATCAAAAATACAAGCCATTACAAAATAGCAGGGCTGTAATGATATTGGCTACTTAAAGTTCTCAAAACTCACTGTAATGGATGGCAGGGCTGTGATCTTCTTCACAACACGCTTCCCCACGTGGTCCTTTTCTTCCGTGACGGCTGTGTCACATCATCTGCGAGAGATGTAGCCGGCCTCTTCAATGCTCCTGCGGAGACACCATTGGGGATTGGCGCTCCAGAGTACCCATAACGACCTTTCACTTCAAAGCACTGTTGAAGTGTCTGCTCGTCGTCGTCACTCGAGGAGGCGTCCTCCACCAAGACTTCATCTTCCCCTTGAGCAGATCGACTACTCTCGGGGGCTTGAGCCTCAACTTGAGATGGCTTTTCCTCTGGTGCTTGTAGCGGATCACGGGGGCGAGGTGGAGGGATGGAGACAAACTTTAGAACATCCTCCTGCAAAACAAGGCAAATTTCTAAGTTCACGACTACTTTTAATAAGTACTCGGGGGCTAGTCTGAGGATACTTACCAGACGAGAAGGATTGTTAGCACTGAACTCTTGAACAGCTGCTGGAATTCCATGAAGGTTCTTGAAGTCTTTCCATCACGAGATCATCGCTGATCTCCTCTGCAGACAATCTTGAGTCATCTACAAGGCCTGTGCATTCGTACCCTAGATGCTCCTGTTGCATCAAGGGCTGTACTCGGCGCTTCATAAAGCTGAAGGCTACCCTTTCAGCTGTCAAGCCTTGCGCCTTCTTCTGCGCAATCTTCGCTAACAACTCTAGAATCTGAATGCATTCTTGCATTGTTGGCTCGTCCTTCCAGAGCCTGTCATATACTGGCGCAAACATGCTTGGCTTGGGCAGTTGAGGCGGGGTGTTGTCAATATAAAACCACTTGGTCTTCCAATCTTGGTTGGAATCTATCAAGTCGTACTTGAAATACAACTCTTGTGCCTTCTGGCGCATTTGAAGATCAGCACCACCGACTACTACTGGAAAGTTGGCGTTGGGCTGTGGCTTCAATCGGAATATCTTCCTAAACAAAGCCCAATGTGGGCGAATCCCAGAAAGCTTGAAGTGCACGACAATAACTGGAAGATGCCGTTGGGTTCAAGTGTACGTGCTCCAGCTTGAAGAAGTCGAGGAATCCTTTGAAGAAATCTGAAGCCGGCAGAGTCAACCCACGCTCGACGAAGTGGCCGAACATCGAGATTTCATCCGGAGTCTTCTCCATGGGCCACGCATCCCCAGTGAGCGATCCTGCGATCGCTTCTCGCGCAGTCGGCAACCTCAAGGGCCTTAATGTCATCCTCTTTCATCTTGGACTTCTTCTAAGAGGCGGCTTGGCTCGGTGGTTTCTTGATCACCACCGTCTTGTACTTTGACTCCGGCAACTGATTTTTGCCGCGGCCAGATTTCTTCTTCTCCATCTGTCCCTTGGTTGGCGCAACCTTCATCCTTCCAGTCACAAGAGTCTTTTTTCGCATATGCTCGGGGCTGCGAGGGGGTGGAGGTGGAAGCACTTGGCGGCGTATACGCTCAAACTCTGTGGCGACTACGGATGCTAGGGCTTTCTTTCTGGATCTAAGGGCAAATGGAAGTAGTGAAACCCTAAGGGATACCCCTCGGGTATTTATAAATCAAAACCCTAACGGTTCGACCTGGTGACCCTTCGTATTCAGCAGATTGGTTTCACACAGGGTAATATTTTTTCGGCTAAGTCAGTGGACTTTGTGCAAATTCCAAGGCCTGCTCGGCTCCATCTCGGGGGCTCGACTACTCGATGGAATTGGTTTTTACTCAGCTATAGTACACTGAGCTCAGGCCACTTTCTACAGTCAGATTGGATCCTTCAATTCGAGAAAGTACTTGACTCAAGGCTCGGGGGCTCCGTGCCACGTGTCCTTTAGTTTTTCTCAGGATTTCACGGGATTGTTTGACGAAGACTTCAGATTGACCCTCAGCTTGAATTTTCAATTCGAACTAAGGCTCGGGGGCTACATCCATATGGGATGCGATTTTAGTAATCGCATTCCCATATAATTTTCTTCGGATTTTCTACGGATTTTTCGGAGCAAGATCAAATGCTAGAAGATTGACCCTCAGCTTGAATCCTGGATTCGACCTAAGGCTCGGGGGCTACATTCCATATGGAATGCGATTTTAGTAATCGCATCTCCATATGGATCTTTGATGCAAAGATTTCAAGAACAAAGCGGGTATTATTGAAGACCTTCAAGGGAAGTACTCGGGGACGCTTGGGAACAACTCGAGAAGACTTCAAGACTACTCGTGGAGTTAGCCGGAGTACCTTCCAGCCTCGTGATGATTCAAGTACTATTGAAGATTGAAGCTTGCAGAATTCGGGACGCTTGGGAACTACTCGCGGAGACCTTCAAGACTACCTGGAAGCGTCACACTCGACTACAAAGTACTCGGGGGCTTGTTGACCGGGCATCCCTAGGCCCACCACACATGTGGGCCATACCCGGGAGATAAGGTCCTGCACACCTAGACTACTCGACTAGTGGACCACGGTGCAAGATTACCTGGGCCACAAGGTAAGACAAGACGGATAAGAACTTGTACTAAGATTAGGATAGCTTTCTATAACTCGTATGGACTACTCCTAGTCCTACTCGAATAGTACTCTTGTACCGATCCGACTTGTAACCCTGCCTCCCGTGGTATATAAGGTGAGGCAGGGACCCCTCTCAAAACATAAGCAATCAATACAGAGCCATGTAGCATACATGACATAGGGTATTTACATTGTGGCCGAACTTGTTTAATTTTGTGCCCGTGTCTCACCTTCGTGTTCTGATCTCGGCGAGCCCCACCGCACAATCTACTACTGGTGCCCGTGGTAGGCTCGGTGTATAAAACAACGATAGCGAGGGCCCGCGTGTGGGGGCCGCGGGAGGCAAGTTGTTTTTTCTTTATATATTTCTTTTTTAGTTTTATGTTTCTTTTTATTTTTCTATTTCTTCATTTTTATTCTTCTTTATTTTTATTTTCTATTTCCTTTTTATTTCTTGTTTCTTTTTATTTTCTTGTTTCTTTTACTTTTCTATTTCTACTTTTATTTTTTATCTTTTTATTCCTATTTAGTTTCTATTTTTCTATTTTTTATTTTTCTATTTCTTTCCTTTTATTCTTTTTTTCTCTTTTCTATTTTATTTTTATTTTTCTTGTTTCTCTTTTACTTGTTCTTTTCTTATTTATTTATTTATTTATTCATTTCTATTTATTATTTATTATTTTATTTTTGTTTCTACTTTCATCTTTTCTTATTTTTCTTTTCATATTTATTTATTTATTTATTTATGTTTTCTATACATTTATCAGTCCTAGTGAATATAAAAATTCATTTATATATTTTTATTTCTTCTGCTCGGTTCGAGCGAATTTTTGTTCGCTCCAGTGAATATGTTTATTTGGCTCAGTGAATTTTTGTTTAGCCGGGGTGAATTTTTGTTCAGCTTAGTGAATATGTTTGTTCAGTTCTAGTTAATTTTTGTTTGGCTTAAGTGAATTTTTGTTCGGCCCAAGTGAATATGTTTGTTTAGCCTGAGTAAATTTTTGTTTGGCCCCAATGAATATGTTTGTTTGGCCCGAGTGAATTTTTGTTCGGCCTCAGTGAATGTTTGTTCGGCCTCAGTGAATTTTTGTTCGGCCTCAGTGAATTTTTGTTCGGTCTAAGTGAATTTTTGGTCAGCCCCTGTGAATATATTTGTTCGGCTCCTAATAAATTTGTTGCTTCGGCCTCAGTGAATTTGTTCGGCCTAAGTGAATTTTTGTTCGGCCCTAGTGAATTTTGTTCGGACCAAGTGAATTTTTGTTCGGCCCCAGCGAATATGTTTGTTCGGCCCAGTGAATATGTTTGTTCTGCCTAAGTGAATTTTTGTTCGACCCCGTAAATATTTGTTCAGCCCGTAGATAATAATAATAGAAAGAGAAATAAAAAATAATATTCATTATGACTGAATAAATATTCACTGGGACGAACAAAAATATATGAGGCCGAACAAGTCTATTTGTTCTAGCTAGTAAAATATTTGTTCGCTGTAACACTAAATAATATTTGGTATTTACAAAATATTTTTAAAAATATTTCATCAAAATATAGTCAAGTGAGATTTTATTTTAAAGATCTCGGCACAAAAAATCTATTTTTGAAATCGAAATTTAATTTAGACGCACAATTTGTGATTTATAATTTTTAATTTTGGATTAAATTAGTTCCGGGTGGAGTCCGTGCCCCTCCCCACCCGCGGCCCCCGCGCGTTGTGCGTCGGCGGCTCCGCGCAATGGGTGGAAACCCATCGCCCCTGCGACGCATAGCCTCATATAGTGTCGATATCCTTTTCACATTGTTGATCATAAACAAAACAAAAAACGATTCGATTATTATGGACTAACTGAACTGACAGACTTGCATATAGTGTCGATATTCTTTTCACATTGATCATAAAACAAAACTAAACATGACACGATTATTATGGACTAACTGAACTGACAGACTTCTGAACCTGATGAAGATGAAAACAGAGTGCTTGCACCAAGCTCTAGTCTTTTGTGTATGCAAGGGAACATGTCGTACGACATGAGCTAGTTTGGAATAGTGATCTACTTGTGTGCATCTCCGTTAGCATTTTAGTTAATTATTTTGCAATGTCCACTAGAGCAAGTGCTTAGCGGGTCCTCGCTGTTTTTTTTTTTAAAGTTTGTGTCTTTTTGCTTCCGCATTGCTTCCAAAGGTGAGCTCGTTACTAGTTGACTTGTGTCAATAACAGTTAGAAGAGAGACGCGTAAGCTTTATTCTCGGAGAGAATATTTTAGAGGCTAATAAAATTCACCCCTCAGGTCGTTTTATTCGGTCTTCCACAAAGAGAAGACACAAGTCGCCAATGACACCGAGTAGACGCGGCATTAGCCGGACTTGATCGGCTGTCTTCCATTCCTTGCTCATTTGCAGTAAGCTGCTGGTTCGTCCATTCTGGCTGCTTCTCCCATCCATCAAGGCATCACACATCCATCATGTTCTCTGCAATTATCAAGCGGCGCCCTAGCGGAGGTAGAGGCCGATCGACGGCTGCTCTCCCACCGCGCGCGCCGGCGGCAGCCTCGGAGTCGTCCAAGGCCAAACTGCCGTCCTCCGTTGCAGCCCGAGATCTGATAATGGTCTCGGTCAGTGGCAGCACCTCAGGTACCTCCTCCTCGACCAACTACACATCCAGCCGGGGCTCTGTCTTGTCCTCCTCCGAACTAGGTGTTCCGCTTCAGTTTATCGGCGATGAAGAAAAGCCAAAGAAGCTGGAGCGCGCCAAGCACCTGGCCAAGGAATTCTGTCACGGCGATGGCGACACCGGCGCCCTGGAGAGGTGGCTCTCCGAGATGGGCGTCGGCTGGGTTCTCGACCTTGCCGACGATCCGTCTGCAGGGACGACCAGCTTGCTGCGAGCCCAACCCCATCGTGATAACCTCACAGAGAGGTGGATCCGGGCTTTCGCTGAGATCACGGATACCAACCATCTCAAGTACATCGTAAGGGGAACGGATGTGCTGGGCCGTGTCCAGTTGTTTCGATTTGTCGAGGCAACTGTGCTCAAGATGCTCCCTTTCGTTGACGCCTTGTTAGCTGCCGCGGATCTTGATGCTACCACTGGCACCGCTGTTGTTAGTGTTACCAATGGGGAGCAGCAGGCGTCGTCAGAGAACCTCCAGGCACTGCTCGACGTGCGTGATGCTCTGTCCAGCACCTCAGAATGCATCCAGTTATGTTTCCAATATTGTGACTCCCCGGTGG
This sequence comes from Cenchrus purpureus, assembly GCA_022644695.1. Lineage (NCBI taxonomy): Eukaryota > Viridiplantae > Streptophyta > Magnoliopsida > Poales > Poaceae > Cenchrus > Cenchrus purpureus. Next base: position 66,345,987 of record CP053466.1, on the reverse strand, counting down.
AAGTAGAAGCTAAAGGGAGTAAGTTGCCCAGCCTCTTGTCTGAAAAAGAGCACAGGTTGGAAGAAGCCATATGGAACACGAGGGAGGTGGTTAGGTACAGTATCCTGAGCGACAACGACGATGACGACAACGAGGGGGTTGGTACTCAGATTTCGCAAGGATCGCCTGACATTCGCAAGGTCACTCGGTCCATCGTTACCTACATCAAATATCTGTGTAAAAATTACAGGAGGCTGAATTGCATTGTACGCGCAGCAGCAGAGGTTGGTATCTATGTCCCTAACCGTGACATAACAAGTAGTTTTCTTATCTCGGCGGAGCAAGACAAAGCTAGTCCTCTTACCACGCTAGCATTGGAGATGGTCTCTTCTCTGGAAGTAAAGCTTGCCAAAAGATCGGAATCCTTCCCAGATCACAGCCTCAGGCTCCTATTCCTGATCAACAATACACACTTCATACAGCAACAGCTCCATCCACTGTTCCTTATTGACCTTATCAGATGCCATATTGCAGTCCTCACTCCCAAAATCGAGGGCTACATACAAGAATACCTGCAAGCGTCTTGGGCGCGGGTCATGTCATGCTTCTACAATCATACACCCCGTTGGTTCATAAAAAACCCCGCACTGCCTAAATTTGATTTGGAGTTTGAGAAAACCTACTCTGCCCAGAAGCTCTGGAAGGTCCCTGACCCTGAACTGAGGACAAGGCTGCGGAAAGCCATCGTTGAGGAAGTCATTCCAGGCTTAACAGGATACTTGGAGGTTAACAATGTCACCAGCCCAGGAGTCACTCCCCAGGAGCGGGAGTTGATGTTGCTAGAGCTGTTCGAAGGATGAACAAATGCACCGTACACAGAAGACATGTTGCCATAGGTAAGTAAACACTGTTTTACTTTCACCCACCTTCAATGGCAAATTCTGTTCATTTTATATTTTTGTTGGAGACTAGTAAGAGTGTTGTTACTTCCATTTGTATATGCAGTGACAAACTATTTCTGAGGACATACAAGCTTCAAATGGTGCATTTGTATAATTTCTGCACTTGTTGGATTCAACAGCTCAGAGAATACCTTCCCATACATAGTACCTTGTATATTAGCATGAATGATACTGAGGTGATCTTCGTCCTTCCAATTAAAGGATCCAGAAACTACTGTCACATTTATTGTTGTGAAACAACTTATATTCCGTCAGTATAAATAAATTAAATTCCTGTACTGTTTGCCTTCTGGAAAAAATAGAACTGTTAGTTCTTACTTGCATACTACATTAAAATTAAATTTATTCATTTTTCTTATGGCATGTTGGGGTCAGTTACATTCAGAATGGTTCTGAGAGATAAGATGGATGCCGCATATAGTGTTGATATCCTTTTCACATTGATCATAATTATAACTGAAAACGACACGATTCTTATGTACTAACTGAACTCACAGACTACTGGACCTGATGAAAACAGAGTTCTTGCACCAAGCTCTAGTTCTTTTTGTGTATGCATGGAAACAGGTTGTACGACATGAACTGAATAGCGCTTAGAATCGCTGTTAGCATGGTCTGCAATGTGTTCTGATCAGCAAGCATTTGTGTGGTGTGCAGCAAACTTTTGTCTGGCCTGCACAGCAAGCATCAACATTGAGATGTGCAGACTCTGCTTTTAACCTGTGCTGCATGCTGTCAATGTTTTTTTTCTTTTTTCTTTTGATCTGTGTCAATTCCAACTATTGTTCTTGAGTCGGATCAAAACCAGTGTGGAGTTGTGTAAGTTGTTTAGTTTTAATCTGAAAATGGGGACTTTCCCCTTTATTTTTTTTACACCAGTATTAGGCCAAACTGGCTGTAATTTTAGTGTGCTAACCACTCATCCATACAAAACTTTTAGCTTGGGTTTTTGCTTCGTCATTGCTTCGAGAATTTCTAATATGTTCTTAGGGTGAGCTCATCACTAGTGGGCCTGTGTCACCTTGATAGTGAAAAGAGAAGCATATCGGGTTGTAATGGGGAATTGGGGATGCAGACCTTATTCTATTTTAAAGGCTCAAATTCACCCCAGTGGTCGCTTACTCGTCCTTACACAAAGACAAGTCAAGTCAAGTAGACGCGGCATTTGCACTAAGCTGCTGGTTCGTCCATTCCGCCTGCTTGTTCATCATCCCGTCAGTTGGCTGCAATTACCGGGCCCAGGAGAGGATAGAGGCCGATCGACGATGGGTCTCCCACCGCGCGCGCCGGCGGCAGCCTCGGAGGCCAAACTGGCGTCCTCCGTTCCAGCCCGAGATCTGAAGGTAGCCTACGCTTACAGTACGGCCGGTGGCAGCAACTCAGGCTCAGGTACCTCCTCGACTACCTACACATCCAGCCGGGACTCTGTCTTGTCCTCCGAACTGGGTCTTCAGCTTCTGTGCATCGATGATGAAGAAAATGTTAGAATAATAACGCGCGCGGAAGCAATAATTGATCTACTGAGATAAAGTATGCGAGAATCACAGACGACACCAGAGGCACGATATTTGTTAACGAGGTTCAGCCGAAGCCTACATCCCCGGGGCATGACTACGGGCGCTCTCCCAAATCGCAACACCGCCGCTCCGGATCCCGGCAATACGCCGCCTTCCCTGCGAGCACATGTCTATGTCACATGGTTACAACAGCGGTCCTCCTCTCATATTTATGAGGAGCCCGGGTTACAAGAGTCCGACACGTACTATACACCCTACCGCTAATATAACTCAAAGTCCAAACGTAACCAACTAGTACACAATATTCGACACAATTCCAACAAACTCCACCTTGGCGAATATTCACCATCTTGAAGCCGTCATGCGCGAACCTCCGTGTACATCGGACTTGGGTTGTTGACTTTGTAGCTCAAGGCGAGCCACCCGACGAGTCTGACCTTACCTCAAACCCGCCGCCTTGAGAAAACTGCTACTGCAACTCCATCTTCCATGACTCCACCTGTTGTGCACCCTTGCAGCTTATGCAGATGCGACACTGTCCTCTCTCCTATCATCACACTCTCGTCTCCCTTCATGATCTTCATGGTCTTCAAATCCGGTTCAGCCCGGAATAACATACCATCACCATGTAGAGCTCCAAGCGAAATTAGATTCCTACGCAACCCTGGCACATGCCTAACACCCCGAAGCACTTGTTCAACTCCACCTCGCATCTTGATCTTGATGTCGCCTACTCCGATAGCACGGTAACCCGTGTCATCACCCAAATAAGCTAAGCCAAAATCACGGACTTGTATGAAGTGAACCACTTCCTCTTGTGTGTTGCATGAAAAGAGCTATGAATCTAACATTTCGACATCGAGAGAACATCACCATCGCTGTCCGAGTCACTCTTGGATATTGCAACATTAGCACTTGCCTTCTTATACCTTTCTGGACAATCTCTCCTCACATGTCCTAACTCACCGCAATCATAGCACCGCACTTTCTTCTTCTTCTTTTCCTTCACCTTCTCCTTGCTTTGCTCACCTCGACCCGAACGCATCACCCGGAGGACCATCCACCGCACCGTTCTTTATCCTCGACTCTCGAGCCAATAACGCTGCGATAATATCCTCAACTTTGATGCTTTCCTTGCCGTACGTCAAAGTCATAACCACATGCTCATAAGATGATGGAAGTAAACACAGAAGAATAATCGCCTTGTCTTCAGTTTCAATCTTCACACCGAGTTGCTCCAGGTCTGTGACCATCTGACTGAAAACATTGATGTGCCCAGCTAGATCTGACCCCTCTTGCATCTTCAGCCCATATAACTTCTACTTCAGATACAACTTGGTCGTCACGGTCTTCGACATGAATTGAGTTTCCAGCTTGTCACAGATTTCCTTCGGTGTCTTCAGTCCGATCACATGGTGCATGACCTGGTCTGACAGACATAGCCGTATGGTTGCGGCCGCTAGCGTCTGCTTCTCCTCCCAGTCATCTGCCTCCATCTTCTCTGGCTTCTTCTCGGCCAGACCCGTCAAGTTCCTGCTGCGCCAACAGCGGATCCTTGACCCTTATCTCGCCATAATCCGTTACCGTAACCATCGAACTTCACCACCTCAAATCTGCTAACTGTCGACACCTTGTCCATCGACATCCTGCCGACACGCGGTTTGACCGACCCTTTGCCGTCGGTAACACCGCCCGATCCGTCCGACTTGTCGACCGCGTCACCGAGCAAATCGTCCTGCTGCTTCTCACCGTCGTCCGCCAGACTTCCTCACCAGCTTCCGTCGATCAAGCTATCCGCCGCACGCACCTTGCAGTAACCCAGAACGTGACAGCTGACCAAACTCGAGCGTAATCCCTCCGCTTCAAAAACACGTCTACGTATGTTTCTGCGCTTAGATTCCTCGCTTTGTTTGATCTGCCTCCAAGACTCCCTTTGCCTGCCTTTTATTTGCACGATAGCTAGCACCACCCCTGGCTTCTTTTCCGAGTCGCACACGAACACTTTGCCTGCGTGCCCACCACGTTGTACCCGAGTCCAACCTGAGCTGCAATATGACTCCCACACGACAACACAGCTCTCACGCCTGGATCGATCGGAACCGAACAAGTACCGACCAAGGATTTGTCCGCTCCTGTCCCTTTCTCTATTTTATTTATTTGCATCAAAGAGTTGCACCAAATAAAAATAGAATACTTACATGCACAAGGGCTAATCACGCATGCATGCAAGCCAAGCCTAGAGCAGTACGTGTCCGAGTCCTTCTGCCCTGCAGCCATACTCGTACGTGGTTGTTCTTGATCTCGAGATTCCTGCGTATCCGGCAACTCCTGGTCTCCTGCTAGCTGCACCCAGACGGAAATTACTTCCCACCCATATGCACGTAAGCCACCAAGACTCCTGCTGCACCACGCCTTCCCGTGCTCAAGCCGCTGCATCTCGTCCGCAACGAACGAGCCTGTGTGCACTCGCCTCGCCAGCTGCGACGCCATATTATTATCGACTTTGCTGTCCGCGCTCTGCCGAAAGCTCCGCCGCACATGCTGATCCACACGCCAGCCCTGCTACAACAGCCGCGCCTTCATGCACCACCTGTGCACAAACGTGCCGCACCATGGCCACCCGTATCGTCGACACAATCTGCTCGTCGTGCCACAATACCGCCTTTGTACAGCACCGGTTACATCACCGTAGTCGTGATGCTCCCACGCTCCAATCTCTCCGACTGTCACCTGCGTCTGGTCGCCGGTCGGTCGATCCGAGCGAAGCCGCCGCCTGATCGCGTCGTCTTCAACGGCCACCGTGTTGGTCCGATCACCACGCCTGGTCGATCCTCACCAATCGCAGCCCGTCGAACGGTCCAAGCCTCCTGCTCAGAGTGTCCGACACCACCGATCGAATCGTCGATCGCCGCCATGCTCCACCTTGCGCCGCATCGAGCAGTTCCGCAGCGTCCGTCGAGCATGATCCTCGCGCCTCCATGGTGATCTCCATACCGTCTCTAGATCCAATCTAACCAAACCCAACAGAAAAGGCGAAGAGGCTCCAGGGCGCCAAGTACCTGGCCATGAAATTCTGTCACCGCGATGGCGACGTCGGTGTCCTGCGGAGGTGGCTCTCGGAGATGGGCGTTGGCTGGGTTCTAGACGTCGCCGACGATCCTTCCGCAGAGACCAGCTTGCTGCGAGCCCAACCCCAACGTAACAACCTCACTGAGAGGTGGATCTGGGCTCTCACTGAGATCACATTCACGGAATCCACCTATCCCGAGCACATCTTGAGGGGAACGACGGACGTGCCGGGCCGGGCCGTGTCCAGTTGTTACAATTCGTCGAGGCAACTGTCCTGATGATGCTCCCTTTCGTTGACACCTTGTTAGCTGCCGCAGATCTTGATGCTAGCCCTGACACCGCTGGTGTTAGCAATGTGGCGCAGACGCCATCAGAGAAGCTCCAGACACTGCTGTGCGTGCGCGATGCTCTGTCCAGCTCCTCAGAAGGCATCCAGTTGTCTTCCCAATGGGACTCCTCCGCGGAAATGGAAGCTCAACGGAGGAAGTTGTCCAACCTTTTGTCAGAAAAAAAGGACAGGTTCAACGAGGCCATATGGAACACGATGGAGGAGGTTAGGACCGGCCGTATCCTGAACGACGACGACGACAACAACCAATGGGGTATTCAGACTTAGCAAGGATCACCCGGCATTTGCAAGATCACTCGGTCCCTCGCAACCTACATCAAATATTTGTGGGACGATTACTCGCGACTGAATCACATTGTATGGGCTGCAGCAGAGCTTGGTAGCTATGTCCCTAACCATGACATCATTAGTTTTCTTCTCTCGACGGAGCAGGTCAAAACCAATCCTTTTAACACGCTGGCATTGGAGATGGTCTCTTCTCTGGAAGTAAAGCTTGCCAAAAGATCAGAATCCTTCCCAGATCACAGCCTGAGGCTCCTATTCCTAACCAACAATACACACTTCATACGGCAGCAGCTCTATCCATTTTTCAGAATGAAATACAAGGAAGTCATCGGTCTCAAAATCGACGACTACATACAAAAATACCTGCAAGCGTCTTGGGCACCGGTCATGTCATGCTTGTACAATCATACACCCCGTTGCTGCCGAACAAGCTCGAAGCTGCCCAAATTCGACTCTGAGTTTGAGAAAACCTACACTGCCCAGAAGCTCTGGAAGGTCCCTGACCCTGAACTGAGGACATTGCTGCGGAAAGCCATCGTTAAGAAAGTCGTTCCAGGCTTAAGAAGATACTTGGAGGCTAACAATATCAAGAGCCCAGGAGTCTCTCCCCAGGAGCGGGAGAAGATGTTGCTACAGCTGTTCGAAGGATGAACAAATGCCCCATACACAGAAGATACATGTTGCCGTAGGTAAGTAAACTCTGTTTTACTTTCACCTGTCTTCCTCCTTCCAATTAAGGAACCTGGATTGTTCACTCTCCAGAAACTGCTGTCAGATGTATTATTGTGGAACAACTTATATTTGGTCAGTGTAAAATTCCTGTACTGTTTGTCTTCCGGGAAACTTGAGCTGTTCTTATAGCACAAATGATGCTGAGGTGATCTTCCTCCTTTCGATTACGGATCCTGGATTGTTCTCTCTCCATAAACTACTGCCATATTTATTATTGTGAAACAACTTATATTTCGTCAGTATAAATTCCTGTTCTGTTTACCTTCCAGAAAAAAAAAATAGAACTGTTTAGTTCTTACTTTCATACTACATTCATTTCTTATGGCGAGTTGGGGACTTGGGGTCAGTTACATTCAGAATGGTTCTCAGAGATAAGATGGACGCCGGGTGTTGATATCCTTTTCACATTGATCATAAACAGAACTGAAAGCGACGAGATTCTTATGTACTAATTGAACTGATAGACTTTCTGGACCTGATGAAAACAAAGTGCTTGCACCAAGCTTTAGTTCTTTTGTGTATGCAAGGAATCAGGCCGTACGACATGAACCGGAAGAAACTAGTTCTACGCGAGAACCAAGAAAGAAGCAGAGGGGGATTGGAAGATAGAAAAGAGGTGATTGGAGAAGGAATTTATTTTGAAGAAACCATGCATTGGGGACATAATTTCTATACATACATGACATGATAAGTACGGAAACCACACGTGGTGGTGTTTGGGCTCGGATTATATTGGCCTAAACCGTGATGCTAACCTGACGAAGAGGCACTTCCGCACTTGGTCTAACGGAATCCATAATTTTTATACATATACATGCAAAGTTTTATTCGTATGCCATTCTCGGTGGGAGGAAGATTAATGTTAATAAATTCTGTTCTTTCTAGCTTGCTAATGTATATGATGTCTTTTTTAGATCCCTAAAGAGGTACTTAAAAAACTTGATTATTATAGATCAAGATTTTTTTTTGCAATGTGATGAGCACAAGAAAAAAAAATAGATTGACAAGATGGAGTATTTTGTGTCTACCCAAAAGTATGGGAGGTCTGGGGATTCTAAACTTAGATGTTCAGAATAAATGCTTGCTAAGCAAGTGCCTGTTTAAGCTTCTGAATGAAGACGGTTTATGGCAAAGGATACTCCAACGTAAGTATATAAAAAACAAATCTTTAACTCAGGTTACGAAACAACACTAGAAAAACGGCTTTTAGTACCGGTTGACAACCTCTATTAGTACCGGTTGTCCAATCCGTACTGGCAAGACGGTACTAATGTGGAGGCCACATTAGTACCGGTTCAACCCACCCGGTACTAATGTGACATTAGTACCGGGAGGGGACACAACCCATTAGGTACCTTCCTTGTTCTCAGAACAAGGAATGGTTCTTGCAAAGTGATGGATGAACTCACATACATAGAATTCGCATAGATTGGTACCGGGTGGCTGTTTGACCTTTGCACATATGTGAAAATAAAAGTTAAGATATATTTGTTAACTTGTATTGAAAAATATGACATGAGATCAGCGAAGAAAATACGTACCGGGAAATCATGGTAGAATTGAAGTTTCTCTTTCAAGGGCCCCCCACTTTACACGAATCATATCCCATGCAGCATTCAACAATTCTACGAGAGGTTCATACCAAACTTTATATCCGCTAATAGAGTCAAAGACGTGGGCAAGACTTAAATCAGGTATAATAATAATGAGAATCCAGTGGAAGCTGTCAATACATTTTTGGGAAGAATCAATTAATTGAAATATTGAATGTATTTTTAAAAAGATAAAGAGTTGAGAAAAACGTTGCTCATTGGCAGTTGTATGGAATAAGTATGCATTCTTTGAAGTGTTGCCTGTCCAGAAATGTGAATAAGTTCTCCACAGTAGACGCTGGGAAATCACAAACAAGTGTCTCGTTTAGCATGGTAGGATCCATGAAGCTGATGTCGTGCATTCCAAGCCTCCGACAAGCTTGCATCTCCATGCTGCATGATAAAAAAAAAGAAGTTCAGGTACGGTAGAAAATGGCTAGAGCGGTGATTCTAAGATTATGGTACAATAAATACTTATAGAACCCATCAAGTGACGAATGAGACGTCCACTGCATCCATATTGAATAGGAACCAGAACTCCTTCATGGGAATATTGAAAGTGGTGCGACCTCGGAAAAAATGTTGGTCTTCAATTTTAACTTTGAGATATTCAACCCCCTGTCCCGCCGTTTGCATGTGCCATTTGTGCAGAGCATACATCATAGTTGGAAGGTCCTTCAACAATCGCTCCCATACAAGCGACATCCCAGGCACATAATCACGTCTACCTGACCCTGGGTGCTTTTCAATTTCAGCAGTGCCTAGAATTTGAGCAGGTGTCAGGTTTGCGTCCAAACCAAATTCAAGCAATCCACGCTCCGCATCTGAGAGCACCTTTAGGTCTGGGATAAATTGCTTTGATTGGGTCCCTAGTTGTGGAACATTTTTCCTAACTTTCTGCGCCTTATTGGCTTTCTGGAATTTGAGCGCCATGCGATCATAGTCAGACAACGTAGGTCGCTATGGCTTTTTCCTTTTTTCTTCCTCCATTTTTTTGTGAAGCGATGAAATTTGTACATGCCAAATGGTTTCTCAGGTGCAGGCGTCTTATTTTTGAATATTTGTCTATCCAGCTCCTCATGCACTGATGCATCTAGTTCCTCTTGCGTCTTCTCGTAAGATAATTTCGGTGGAGGTGGCTTCTCCTTGGGTATCCTCTGCTTCGTTGGAGGAGGAGGAGGATGTCCTCGTCTGGAACCTGTAATCTTTGGAGGAGGAGAAGGATGTCCTCGTTTGGAACCCTGCTTCTTTAGAGGAGAAGGAGGATGAGAAGTAGCATGTTCTGGACTGCTCTCGCTAGTTGCAGCATGTTCTGGATTGCTGTTGTGTTCCCTTCTAGTTGGTGAAGGCAATAGCTGATCTTGGACCGCGGCTGCGTTCCCTTCTAGCTGGTCAGGTGCAGGAGATGTTTCCACGGTCCGTTCTGTTATCTTTATGAGATCCTTGGGCCACAAAATCCAAGTGTGCACTGGTTCCCCAAGAGTATTTGCCTCGTCGTTGCTCGAAGAACTCAGGCTCGAGGTCATCCCACATATCAACCACTCATTCCAGAAAGACTTTGGTGCACCAGTGACTGAAATAATCTATGTTCAAAAACATGTCCCTCCATGTACCTCACCACACCGTGACGCCACCACAATCTTCTTGTTTCTGACTTGAAACAGAATGTCACATGTAGACCTCACAGTCATGTCATCCACGGGGTAGCGACGTTGTTCTAATGAGGCAGCTGCTTCCGTGGTGGTTGGAGTTACTTCCGTGCAAGCGACGCTACTTCTACGCCTGTTGGATGGGCTCATTTCATCGTATGCCTGGCCGCGTGCTTGCTTAGTTGATTGCTTGCTAAGAGCAACCACCACACGCTGGTCGATGATGTCTTTCATTTTTTTCTCATTCATAAAGACGCGCTCTTGCAACTCTCGTATATGTCGTGCATGTTTTTTACTTAGTTCTTTGGCAACTTCTGTAGGAATCAATGTGCTCCTGAAATGCAAATTTCTATGGAATGACACCTTTGCCTGCAACGTCGTGGTGTTCTCTTGTACCTAGTGCCATAGTAAGCTCGTCATTCTCTCAATCAGGCACGAAAGATCCTTCCGCCGCAAGCCTTATTAACTCAACAAGCCTTGCAGCTGTGTCTCTTAATTGGTCTCCCGGTACCAAAGGTCCATCTTCCGGATTGAGCTTGCCACCATGTGCAAAATAATAATGCTTTGCCCGCCGCCCAATCTAGAGTTGCGGTATGATTCCTCTAGCTACTAGTTCTTGTTCCTCCCGATCCCATTTGGGAATGGCCTTCTTGTAACCTCCGGGCCCGAGCGTATGAAATTCTTTCTTCTTGCGTGCATTGATGGTGTTGGTTTCAATCATCTTGATGGCGTCTGCCGATTCCTTGTGCCGCACAAATACATCCCAGTCATCTCTTAACTTCCCCAATCCCTTCTGCTGGAAATCTGGTGTAATTCTTAATGTAGTCTCTGGTCAGACGCTTCTTGTACGACTGAAAGACATTTGCACCCTTTTGCATCACCCAATAACGCACGCTTGCCAGCTAGTCTTCATTCAAGTCCAGTAATGCAACGTGAGCTAACACTTGTTTCCAAAGTATGTCCTTGTTCGTGTCCGCGACCACATCTTCTCGCACCACCGGTGCCTATTCATTATTCCCATCTTCACCTTCTACTACTTCAGGTACCGAAGCTGGAGGAGCATCAGCAGCTTTCCAATACAGAATACTTATTGGGATGTGATCCCTGACAATAGATCCGATGTGGTTCACCAATTTGGTCACAATATCTTCCGGAGCCACGGGTCTCCCAGCATGATCGATTGCTGTTATGATGAAACGACCCTCTAGCGTTTCCCTTGACGCTTCTTGCTGCTCGTAGATGAAAGAACCTGGAGAATGGATAAACTATTATTAATATATGCGAACTCGTGAAGAAAAGTCAGGATGCAAATCTTGACGACCATCATTATACCTCTTGTTCTTGCACATCATTGCTTTCCTTGACAATTGGTTGCTCTTCTACATGTTCTTGCCCATCACCAGCCATGTTGAGGAAGTCGACCTCCTGCTGAGTACATCTTCGTTTTGAGGCTGCTCGGGCGCATTTTGACCAATTATATTTAAGATAATTTCCTCCTCTTCTTGGTCCCTCTCTGATCGAACCATCATAACTAAAACAATTGTACACAAATTTATAAGTACATAAATGAATTTCTGGGTACATAAATGAATTTCTGGGTACATACATGAATTGCTGGGTACATAAATGAATTTCTGGGGTACATAAATAAATTTCTGGGTACATAAATGAATTTCTAGGTATATAAATAAATTTCTGGCTACATACATGAATTTCTGGGTACACAAATGAATTTCTGAGTACACAAATGGATTTCTGAGTACACAAATGGATTTCTAAGTACATAAATGAATTTCTAAGTATATAAATGAATTTCTGGGTACATAAATGAATTTCTGAGTATGTCGAGCGTGTCGAGCGGGAGCGAGCGTGTCGGGCAGGAGTCGAGAGCGTGCGTGTCGAGCGAGAGCGAGCGTGTCGGGCGGGAGTCGAGAGCATGCGTGTCGAGCAGTATCGTGTGTGTCGGGCGGGAGCGAGAGTCGTGCGAGTGAGCGATTCGGGCTAGAGCGAGCGTGTCGAGCGAGCCTAGCTAAGTGTCGGGCGAGAGTCGTGCGAGTGAGCGACAAAATATCTAAATTCAAATCTAAATAAATACATTTCATCTAAATATCTAAATTCGAATCTAAATAAATACATTTCATCTAAATATCTAAATTCGAATCTAAATAAATACATTTCATCTAAATATCTAAATTCAAATCTCAATAAATGCACATTTCATCTAAATTATCTAAATTGAAATCTAATTACTTAAATCAAATCTAAATTAAATACACATCTAATAATAAAATAAAGCGACAAGGCGGCACCGGATGATGCGCGATGGCGGTGCGAAGCGGGGATAGCGGCGGCAGTCGGCATGAGGGGCACGACGGCGGCGCGCGGGAGAGGCGGGCGCGGCCGACTTGGAGGCGGCGCGGAGGGACACGACGCAGTGGCGGTCTGCGGAGGAGCGGGGCGGCGCGGGGGCGATCACGCTCAGGCGGTCTTGGGGCGGCACGGAGGCGAGGCCGGTGGTGAATGGACGCCAGACGGAGGCGAGGAGGCGGCCCGGCAGGAGGAAAAGGGCCGCAGTGGAATTTTCGCTAAGTGTTGGGGGCAGGGGAGGGGAAGAGGTGGCGGCCTTATATACCCAGGCACATTAGTACTTCGCCTCATCTGACATCAGTACTAGTGTGACATTAGTACCGGTGCCAGTTGAGGCCCGGTACTAATGTGGATGGGTTTCCGCGCGAAAACAAAAAGCACATTAGTACCGGGTCCTATCTAGACCCGGTACTAATGTGCTTTTTCCTTTTGTTTTCTTTTAATTCCCAAATCTTTTGAAAATCTTTGTTAAATTTATTATAAATCATATTTGACACAGTGAAATTAAAAATAGATTCTATTGTGCTTAATCTAGGTATATACTATGGAATGCGAAGTTAGATCTTAAACTTGTCAAATTTGTTAATTAAACTTAGTAATGTGGCTATTTTGGTCAAAAATTCATGTTGAATTTTAAAATCGAAAAAAATACATTTTTGCCATGCAAAATGATATATAACTAGTAAATGTCGTGTTATTAACATGTTTACCTCGATTTAGTCTTACTTGTGTATATTTTTACGTTAAATTTTTTGTTTAATACTAAATGATGAATAAAAAACTGAAATAATTAATATTTACATGGATAAAACATAAGTTCTTGTTACTGAGTCATAACTAAATATTACAGTACTTTGTTACTTTACAATAAGTTAATAAAACTTATTATACGACATCATTATTATCTAACGGAACGTTAATAACCTTCCTCTTCATGAACTGACGACTAGGTGTGTCCGAGGACCAGTGCAGGGTCGCTCCTTAGTGATGACTGATTGACAACATTGTGTGGACTGATGCTTGGCTCAGTGTGCAGGTACAGGTTGAGGCTTGACTCGTGTTGGTGCAGGTGATGAACAAGCACGAAAGTCCTTAGCCGTGGTGGCCTCCGGGTGATGGAGAGGCAAGTAGGATTGGTTCGATGGACCCGGTGGCCGATGGGGTCAAGTGCGAGTCATGCGGTGCAAGACTAGCAAGTTGAAGTCATGAACATGGGCCGGTGCAAGGTGGCGGTTCGAGGCCGGAGCTTGCACGCGGGGTTTGGTGGTTTGCCCACAAAACTATCGGTGGACGGTTTCTTGGTTTGGGCCTCAAAACCAAGTCAGGAGGCCGTCTGACGGAGACGGTGATCCGGGAGCGTCGGGAAGCTTTGAGGCGGGGGCACGTGGCTTGATCGCGGGGCTTGCGTCGAGGCTAAGCAAGTCCGCGGTGGAAGCGTGTCCACTCGATGGGAATATCCGAATACTTGACCAAATTTCCCCTAAGGGGTGTGTATCTTCATTTTAAGTTGTAGGGGTAGTGTGGTCATTTGCCTCCTCCGGTGGACTTCATATATATAGTGGAGAGGTGGATGTCATCTCTCTCTCTTGGACTCTAGGGTTTCCTCCCCCGGTAGATCGCTACGGGCCTTCTTTTTTCCTATTTCCTTACACTAGATTCTTGTATAGACTCTGACCTCTGGATGTATTGAAGCATTCAGCATTGTGATTCCTCCCATCTCTTAGCTCTTTGTGATTTTCGTGTCATTTTCGGAGCTATTTTTGGTTGCTTTTGTTCTTCGCTCGATTAGTTGATTTGAGGGTGTTTCCTCTCGGATTTCTTTGAGGGGATCATGGGTGGATGCCTTGTGCATCTTTGTATGTGATATTGACCCCCTCAAACGTCGGGAAAACCCTTCGATTTGCGAGTTCTTGAAGGAATCCGAGTTCTTGGAGGTTGTTCATGTGATCCGCGATTCCCGGTGATTTAGTGAGTTAGAGGTCGAGATTTTTGGGGCATATCTTCACCTAGTGACACTTCTCATCTCCCCCAAATCTTGTCTCAAGAGCTCTAGCCGTTTGGGAGATCCATCGTTTTGAGAAAAAGTCTTTGTTGTTGTGTTCTTGTCCTAAATCTTTTTTCTGGTGGTGATTCCGTGATCTTTTGGAGGAGATCTTTTGGGAAAAGCTTCTTTGTGTTGCTGAGAAGCTATGGTTAAAGTTTCGTGATTTTTGGAGGTCATTTGATCGAGTTTTGGATTTTCTGTTTTTCTCTGCTTTTCTAGGGGTCGGACTTCCGACCGACAAGTACCGATAACCTGACATAAAACTTTTATCGGAAGTACCGACCTTGGGCTGGAAGTTCCGATGGTCGGAAGTTCAAGTTGATAACGAGTTTTTGATGATGTAAAGCCTTTTTCTAGTTCACCTTGGGCCTAAGTTCGACAAAACTGCTGTAGGATGGTTGAGCTCGTTCTTTTTCTCGTTTCCGTTTAAGCTTGCTTCCACTTTGTTTTTAGGCTTGTCATAAGTTGTTCCTAGGGTCAGTAGGTCCGTTGTGACTACGTGATCTTGGCAAGTTTGTGTAAGATTCTTTGGAAGTGATTTTGAGGTTTAGGCCGAGTTCTTGAGAAGAATTTTTGTCGGCTCCCATTCACTCCCCCCCCTCTCTGGTCGCCAATTCGGCCCTTCATGAACGTTCCCTGCTTGTGATCGTGGCGTAAATATGGAGCGTCCTCTTGTGCTAACAGGATGCTTGGGTCAACCTCGACTGAAAAAGAAGGAAGACCATCGAATTGGTCATAATCTTCCGAAATGTCAGTTTTGTCCTCAACTCCAACTATTTTTCTTTTTCCTGGTAGAACTATGTGACGCTTCGACTGATCAGCAATTGACTTATCGGCACCCTTCTTTATCGGTGGTTTGCTTGACATGTCTTTCACGTACAAAACTTGAGTCACGTCATTGGCTAGGATGAATGGTTCATCTTTGTATCCAATCTTGTTGAGATCCACAATTGTCATCCCAAATTTTAGCTTCGTACGTGGACTTCGGCAATCCGTTCTCCTCTGGAAGCATGTCCTTGATGATCATCATTAACTCATCGAAGCCCTTGTCGGAAACTTCATGTTTAGCCTTCCATTGCAGCATCTCCAAAGTGGCAACCAACTTCTTCTGCCCCTCTTTGCAACCTGGGAACAATGGTTTGTGATCTTCCAACATACGTTCAAACTTCTTTGACTCCTTCACCTTTTCGCAGTCTTCCTTTGCATCGTGCAACACCTTACCTAGATCGTCGAGAGGATCATCTGCAATTGGAGCTTCTTGAGTATCTCCCGTGTACTCCTCTCCCATTGGATCATCTGCAAAGGCACCTTCTTGAGTCTAATCTAGAATTCGGTCATCTTCCTCTTCATCGTCTTCCATTATAATCCCCTTTCCCATGCTTTGTCCAAACAAAATAATTTGGCATGAATCCCCATTTGTATAGGTGATCGTGAAAACTCTTTATCGATGAGTAATCCTTCTGATTTTTGCACATTTTGCATGGACAAATAATGAAACCAGACGGGGGCTTGTTTGCTTCCACGGCATCTAGAAATCCACTCACCCCATTAATGTATTCACTGGAGATTCTCTTGTCGGGGTACATCCATTGCCGATTCATCTATAAAGTACCACCAAACAATCTTTAAGTATTTCGAAACAAAAGGTCATACACAAATTTAAAGTGTTCATTTCCAATCCACACGATACAATATGACAAACTTAAATAGATATCTTACACAAATTTAATGTGTTCATACCCAATCCACATGATACAATACAACAAACTTAAGTGAAGGTCTTACACAAATTTAAAGTACGACATATGAAATACTACTAATACATGATACAATATGAGAAACTTTAGCCATCCTTGTGACGTGACGATGAAGGTTTAGCTTTCTTAGAATCGCCTTGTGGTTTAGTACTACTCGGTGGATCTCCAACACCCAGGTCTGCTGGTGGAGCATAAATGCCACCAAAAGGAGGTTCCTGCCCCGCTGCAACATCATCTATATATTTTCCTTGCAAATAACGAAGCATTCCTCTCTCCAACGTGCTCATTTTCTTCGGTTTATCAGAAGGTCCTACTTTGGTTTTCCCCTGATTGTGTGAAGAATGACGATCACCACTACCATCATCCCCATTCCTCCGTGATGGTAGACATCTATACTAATGACAATAGATTATTTAACCCATCCAAAAAATTCTAGCATTTCTATTAATTCTAAAACTATGTCTAGTAATTCTAAAATCAATTCTAGCTTTCCTAGCCTTTCTAGTAATTCTAAAACTATTTATATATTTAATTATGACATATGCTCAAATAAATAATTATTATTAAAAAATAAATTGTCACATACAATATCTCATCCAACTAACACGACACATCCTTTGCAATCAACTCTATTAGAGCATATACAAAAGTGCATATAAATAGAAAAAAACCCCATTCCTAGCTCATTAGAAAGTGCAAAAATACTCCTATTTCAACCAATAAAACTCAACAAAATAAGCATGAATCAAGGTAGGAGGAAGTAACTAACCTCTAGACCACTTCAATGAGTGAAATCATCGAGAAATCGTCGCAAATCGGGCAAAAAGTCCCCTAGGGCGCCATGGAGGAGTTGGAGCTCGAGTTGGAGAGTGAGAGGAGAGTGGCTCGGGCTGGAAGAAGAAGCTGACTTTTTATGCGTGTAACATTAGTACCGAGTCATGGCTGGAACCGGTACTAATGTGCTCACATTAGTACCGGCTTATGTTGAGGCCCGGTACTAATGTGCGGCTGCCACATTAGGCCCTCACACCGCCTAACTAATGTAACACAGTAATCGCTTCCGCCCGGACCGGTACTAATGTGTGTCTCTGGGAGGCGCGTCGGGGGCTCTCCTTCCCAGCCGGTACTAATGTGCACATTAGTACCAGTTCTAAAAATAACCGGTACTGATGTGAAATCCTCCCCAGGACCAAATGTTGTTCCTCTAGTAGTGCAACCAGGGGACTCGGGATTCATAATTTTGGTCCGGGCTGATGGACGTGAAGGATCACTTTGTTTCTAAAGGCAGGTTTAGTGTCCAAAATGGTAACCAAACTAGATTTTGGGAAGATGTTTGGATTGACAACCAAAAAGCTAAAAGACAGCTTTCCTGGACTATATAACATAGTAAGAAAGAAAAATGATTCGGTGGCTAAAGTGCTAAGCACAACTCCTTTGAATGTGTCTTTTAGAAGATCAGTGGGAGGGAACAGCCTTAACCAATGGATGGATGGAGCTGGTGGGTAAAGTAGTAAACATGGAATTGAAGGAATAAAAAGATGTGTTTGTTTGAGGGTTATGCAGAGATAATAAATTTACAGTTAATTATATGTATTTAGATATAATGGCTCAAGAAGGAATACCATCAGAGTGTGCAGCCTGAAAATTAAAAGTACCATTGAAAATTAAGGTTTTCTTATGGTATTTATGGAAAGGAGGAATTCTTACAAAAGATAATCTTGCCAAAAGAGAATGGCAAGGTAGCCGTAGGTGTTGCTTTTGTAGCTCTGATGAGTCTATACAACACCTTATTTTTTAATGTCATATGGCTAGGAGTATTTGGAATGCAGTTTCATAATTTTGGTCTGGGCTGATGGACGTGAAGGATCACTTTGTTTCTAAAGGCAGGTTTAGTGTCCAAAATGGTAACCAAACTAGATTTTGGGGAGATGTTTGGATTGACAACCAAAAAGCTAAAAGACAACTTTCTTGGACTATATAACATAGTAAGAAAGAAAAATGATTCGGTGGCTAAAGTGCTAAGCACAACTCCTTTGAATGTGTCTTTTAGAAGATCACTGAGAGGGAACAGCCTTAACCAATGGATGGATGGAGCTGGTGGGTAAAGTAGTAAACATGAAATTGAAGGAACAAAAAGATGAGTTTGTTTGAGGGTTATGCAGAGATAATAAATTTATAGTTAATTATATGTATTTAGATATAATGGCTCAAGAAGGAATACCATCAAAGTGTGCAGCCTGAAAATTAAAAGTACCATTAAAAATTAAGGTTTTCTTATGGTATTTATGGAAAGGAGTAATTCTTACAAAAGATAATCTTGCCAAAAGAAAATGGCAAGGTAGCCGTAGGTGTTGCTTTTGTAGCTCTGATGAGTCTATACAACACCTTATTTTTTAATGTCATATGGCTAGGGGTATTTGGAATGCAGTTTTTATCGCTTTTGGAATTCGACCTCCAACTAGCTTCTCTCATTTGCTGGGACCTTGGCTGAGAAGCTTCTCAATTAAGCTTAGAAATCAATGTCTCGTTGGAGCAACAGGTCTATGTTGGGCTTTATGGTTGAATAGAAATGAGGTGGTGTTCCAAAGAACAATTCCTATACCAGTGGTTCCTAGACCAGTTGGTCAGGGCACCAGCGTGGTACGCCGCCAACCACAGTTCGAATCCCCAAGGGGGCGAATTTGTGGCCGCAGGTTGTGCGCACTTGGTGCGTGTCAGTGTTTTAGACACCGAGCCTACCACGGGGTACCCGAAGTAGTAGATTGTGCAGTGGGGCTCGCCGAGATCAGGAACACGATGGTGAGACACGGGGCACACAATTAGACAGGTTCGGGCCGCAATGTGCGTAATACCCTATGTCCTGTATGCTGCGTGGCTCTGTATTGATTGCGTATGTTTTGAGAGGGGTCCCTGCCTCGCCTTATATGCCACGGGAGGCAGGGTTACAAGTCGGATTGGTACAAGAGTACTATTCGAGTAGGACTAGGAGTAGCCTATATGAGTTATAGAAAGCTATCCTAATCTTAGCACAAGTCCTTGTCCGTCTTGTCTTGCCTTGTGGTCCACGGTAATCTTGCACCGTGGCCCACTAGTCGAGTAGTCCAGGTGTGCAGGATCTTATCTCCTGGGTATGGCCCACAAGTGTGGTGGGCCCAGGGATGCCCGGTCAACAAGCCCCGAGTACTTTGTAGTCGAGTGTGATGCTTCCAAGTAGTCTTGAAGGTCTCCGCGAGTAGTTCCCAAGCGTCCCCGAGTTCTGCAAGCTTCAACCTTCAATAGTACTTGAATCATCATGAGGCTGGAAGGTACTCCAGCTAACTCCACGAGTAGTCTTGAAGTCTTCTCGAGTTGTTCCCAAGCGTCCCCGAGTACTTCCCTTGAAGGTCTACAATAATACCCGCTTCATTCTTGAAATTTTTGCATCAAAGATCCATATGGAAATGCGATTACTAAAATCGCATTCCATATGGAATGTAGCCCCCGAGCCTTAGGTCGAATCCAGGATTCAAGCTGAGGGTCAATCTTCTAGCATTTGTTCTTTCTCCGAAAAATCCGTAGAAAATCCAAAGAAATCATATAGGAATGCGATTACTAAAATCGCATCCTATATGGATGTAGCCCCCGAGCCTTAGTTCGAATTGACAATTCAAGCTGAGGGTCAATCTGAAATCTTCAACAAATAATCCTGTGAAATCCTGAGAAAAACTGAAGCACACGTGGCACGAAGCCCCCGAGCCTTGAGTCGAGTACTTTCTCGAATTGAAGGATCCAATCTGACTGTAGAATAGTGGCCTAAATTTAGTGAACTGTAGCTGAGTAAAAACCAATCCCATCGAGTAGTCGAGCCCCCGAGATGGAGCCGAGCAGGTCTTGGAAGAAAGTCTACTGACTTAGCCGAAAATTTTGCCCTGTGTGAAACCAATCTGTTGAATACGAAGGGTCACCAGGTCGAACCGTTAAGGTTTTGACTTTATAAATACCCGAGGGGGTATTCCTTAGGGTTTCACTGCTTCCATTCGCCCTTAGATCCAGAAAGAAAACCCTAGCATCCGTAGCCACCACAAAGTTTGAGCGTCTACGCCGCCAAGTGCTTCCACCTCCACCCCCTCGCAGCCCTCGAGCTGATGTGAAAGAAGACCCTTGTTACTGGAAGGATGAAGACTGCATCGACCATGGGATGTAAGAAGAAATCGTGGCAAAAATCATTCTGGAGCCAAAGTACAAGACTGTGGTAATCACCAAACCACCAAGCCAAGCTGTCTCTTGGAAGAAATCCAAGATGAGGGAGGATGACATCAAGGCCCTTGAGGTCGCTGGCTTGCTATGCGAAAAGGTAGTCGCAGGATGGAGCTCTGCCACTGGGGATGTGTGGCCCATGGAGAAGACTCCAGATGAAATCCCGATGTTCGGCCACTTCATCGAGCGTGGGTTGACTCCATCTTGGATTTCTTGATTCCTCGACTTCTTCAAGCTGGAGCACATACACTTGAACCCGAACAGCATCTTCCAGATCGCAGTGTACGTGCACTTCTGCGAAGCTTTCCTTGGGATTCGCCCACATTGGGCTTTGTTTAGGAAGATATTCCGCTTGAAGCCACAACCCAAAGCAAACTTCCAGGTAGTAGTCGGTGGAGCTGGTCTTCAGATGCGCCAGAAGGCACAAGAGTTGTACTTCAAGTACGACTTGATAGATTCCAACCAAGATTGGAAGACCAAGTGGTTCTACATTGACAACGCCCCACCTCAACTGCCGAAGCCAAGCATGTTTGCGCTAGTGTATGATAGACTCTGGAAGGATGAGCCAACAATGCAAGAGTGCATTCAGATTCCAGAGTTGCTAGCCAAGATTGCGCAGAAGAAAGCGCAAGGCTTGACAGCTGAGATAGTAGCCTTCAGCTTTATGAAGCGGCAAGTACAACCCTTGATGCAGCGGGAGCATCTAGTGCAGAGTACATGAGTCGAAGATGGCTCAAGACTATCTAAGAGATCGTGATGATCTCGTGATGGAGAGGCTGCAGAAGATCTTCAAGAATCTTCATGGAATTCCAGCAGCTGTTCAAGAGTTTAGTGCTGACAATCCTCCACGTCTGGTGAGTATCCGCAAACTAGTCCCCGAGTACTTATTAAAACTAGTCGTGAACTTAGAATTTTGCCTTGTTTTGCAGGAGGATGTCCTGAAGTTTGTCTCCATCCCTCCTCCTCGCCCCCGCGATCCGCTACAAGCACCGGAGGAAGAGCCATCTCAAGTTGAGGCTCAAGCCCCCGAGAGTAGTCAATCTGCTCAAGGGGAAGAAGAAGTCTTGGTGGAGGACGCCTCCTCGAGTGACGACGATGAACAAACACTTCAACAGCACTTTGAAGTGAAAGGTCCACGGTACTGGAGCGCCATCCCCGTGGCCTCTGCGGGGGCATTGAAGAGGCCGGCTTCATCCTCGGATGATGTGATGCGATGCATGGAAGAAGAGGACCACTGTGGGAAAGCGTGCTGTGAAGAAGGTCACAGCTCTGCCATCCATTATAGTGAGTTTTGAGAACTTTAAGTAGTCAATATTCTGTTGAATACTTGTTCTCTGTTGTAATGGCTTGTATTTTGACTTGCGCAGGTTATCAAGAGTACTGCCCATGTACCCGAGTAGCTCAAGAAACAGAACCCGAGATGGTTCCAGCGTCAACCGTTGAGACGGTGATGCCTGAGCAACAAGACGCTGCGGCGCCGGGAAGTGTGCCACCGGTGGAGAATGTTCCATTGGAGCCGGCGGCGCCTTCATTTTTTGACATGCTGGGGCCAAAAGTTGTGGTGCCTCGTGCTGCTCTGTAAATACCCGAGAACTCGAATACTTCTTGATGTTGTTTATTTTGAATATGCTGACCAACTTGTTGATGCAGCAAATCCACTGATGTAAAGTAGGGAGCTTCTGGAAGTAGTCCTCCTGGAGATAATCAGAACTCTCCAGTAGAACAAGAAGATGTGCTTCCGGAACCCCATGTGGTAGCTGTTGAAGCTGATGCCGCACAAGCACTGCGCCTTCTCTGGAGTGATGTGGTCAAGGCAGCAGTAGATGCGGCTTCCAATCCATGGGCTCAGCAACTTGAAGACATAGCGATGGTGGTGAATGAAGGCCTGGAGGTTGATCCAGAAGCCGGATTGCGCCATGAAGAAGTCTCAATCACGGAAGCTCCTGCGTCGAGATAGATGCACTAGTGCTTGAGTCCGAAGGCATAGTGCCGCATGAGTGAAGAAGGCTCCTCGCGCCGCTGCGATGCACTCGGGAGAGGCCGATGATGCCGTATGATGACTCGTGCCTGGATGAGGACAACTTGCAGGCGCATTTGGAGATGTTCCGCAGTGTAGAAAAACTCTTTGCGGTAAGTTGTAATCTCTTGTAGCGTACTTCAGCCAAAGATATCTTGTCTTTGACCCTTGAGTTGTTTTGCTTTTGCAGGAAGTAGTCAAGCGCGCAAGACTCCGCCGAGCAATACGCGGCGGACATAGAAGAAGTCTCAGGCTAGAGAAGAACTCAAGGAGCGAAAGCCTTGTCTCGAAGTCGCAAGAAAAGCTTGATGGTAATGCATGAGTACCACAATGAAATCCAGTCGACTCGGAAGGATGATGTTGTTGGGAAAACAAGTCATGCGCGGAAGAATAAAGGTATTCCCCCTTTCTGAACTTATCTTGGAGTATTTTTTCCTTGCGCACTGCACCCTTATAAGTAGTCTTGGTCTATTGCAGAACTGGCTGAAGAGGTTGAAAAGCACAAGAACAAGTCGCTGGACTGCCAGTTGGCCTATAACCGTGAAGAATCAGCCCGCCTTGACCTCGAGGCCGATTATAAGGTGCGGTGCATGGAACTTGAGCATGAAATGCAGATTCGTCTCGACGGTTGGAATGATTTGTTGACTTGTATGCAGTCGCTCAAGATCAAAATTGAAGAATCGAGTGCGTCGAGTTGAAGGCTTTGATGGAAGAGCCGATGGCCAAATCTCTTTGAGGCTAGAGTAGCTGGAGTTCAGCCCCGTGCACTTGTGGAGAGGTTGAAGGATACGCCAAAGAAGATATTGGAGTACGCTCAGAAGCTGGCCTGCACAATTCCTAATCAAGTGTTGAGTTTCATCAAGTCCTTCTACGCAGAAGCGGATCTGACAGTCATCATGAACGGAAGATCTGGAGATTGCACGGATGACAAACTGAACGAGTTGATGCAGCAGACATCTCCAATCACGGAAGAAATCTCCAAGTTCATAGATCTTCGTTAGATGAACCTGTAGGGTAAACACTATGGAAAAAACAAGTGTAATTCCAAAAAAAGTGTTTATGTAATATAATTGAAAACTTGAGTAAGTCAATTATCTGGATCCCTTGTATGCTTGTGTGAATGCCACGTACTCGAGTTGATAATGAGTGTGCGGCTGCAAAAAGAGATATGGTACTCGAGTAGAATTACTCAAGTCTAGATATGTTCAACAAGACGCGTTAGCTTAATACAGTTGAACACCTTAGTTGTAGCGGCATGAAAGAGTGTGAGTTTACAATAAGCAAGAAAGAGTAACAAGTCGATATATAGAATAACAATATTCTTGACAACTTTGTAACATGTTAGAGTTTACAATGCGAATACACTATTGAGTAATAGTGTCTTAAGTACCTCTGAGGCTATGAGCCTAGTGAGAGAATACTCGCAAGAATGTTCCGAAGAACGAGTAAGACCATAGGAGACAGTGTGATGAACTCATCCTTGTGTAGCAAAGAACTTGTATGAGAGTTCCACTCGAGACCCTACTATGAAGGGTGTTACTCTAGGCCCTCTTATCAAAAATAGAGACATGGACAACATGTGCCACTTATTGCTCTATACGACGGAGTCATCTGGAGAGAGTTGTCATGACTCCCTACGAGTTGTCGCAGAATGAGACTGCTTGGAGAGGATTATCATGATCCCCTACGAGTAATTGCGCCACGAGAGCGCCGAGAGGATTGTCGTGATCCCTCGAGTAGGCACAACCGCTCTGCTGGAGAGGATTGTCATGATCCCATGCGAGTTGTGGGCAATGCCTAGAGAGTTGTTGCGAGTAAATGCTGGAGAGGGTTGTCGTGACCCCTATGGGTAGAAGCGACAAAGTGGTCGATGTTCCAAGAGTTGTCTACTTCTTCGCCTTTAAGAGTTTGGAGACGATATGAGCGGGGCCGGTGACCTTGCAACAGAAAGGACCTTCCCATGGCGAGTTGAGTTTGTGTAGCCTCGTGTTACGGATACGATGCGGGACTAAGTCACCAACGTTGAAGGGCCTTAACGCTATGCGGTCATGATAGCAGTGAATCTTCTCAAGATATCGAGCTGATTGAACGAGTGCATTGCGTGAGCTTCTTCGAGACTATCGACATCTCTGCCTTGTTTCTTCCACGCCTTCTTCTTGGTCAACCGGAGAACACCACATGACATCACAGGGCAAGACGGCTTCGTGAGCCGTAGACCAGAAAAATAGGGTGATTGCCACAGCAGGGTAGTAGGTTGAGTCGTAGCCCCCAGTGCATTAGGTAGTTCCTTGATCCACTTGCCGCCTTGGTATTTGCGGCATCATACGCCGCTTTTGAGAGCAGTACCATCCCATTGGCGTTGCCATTGGCGCGTGGATGAGCGGCTGAGGCATGGACGTCAATTCCACAGTTCTCACAGTACTCCCAGAACTGGTGATTGTTGAAATTCGAACCTAGGTATGTGATAATGCGATTAGGGAACCCATAGCGATGTACGATTTCATCCAAGAAGTCGATGACTCTATCGACCTTGGGCGAGGTAATGTGCTTGACCTCAATCCACTTGGTAAACTTGTCGATAGCCACCAGAACTCTGTTGAATCCTCCTGGCACATTTGGGATAGGACCAATCATATCCAACCCCCAGCAAGCGAAAGGCCAAGTTGGTGGTATCGTGATGAGCTTGTAAGCTGGAACGTGTTGTTGCTTGGCGAAGAATTGGCATCCATGGCACTTCCTGACTAGTTCCTCAGACGCAAGAGTCAGAGGCCAATAGAAAGCACGTCTGAAGACTTTTCCCACCAAGGTGCGGGAAGAGGCGTGATTGCCACAGATTCCTTTGCGTGTCTCCTCCAAGATTTCCTTGCCTTCTTCGACTAGAGCACTTCATGAGTACATCAGAACTTGCACCTCACTTGTAGAGTTGATCTCCGACTAGAGCATAAGCCTTGACGTGGCGTGAGATGCACTCGACCGACTTGTCTTGAGGGAATCAGCGATGTTTAATGTAGTCAATAAAAGGAGTTCTCGGTCCACGTCAATCATAAGCACTTCTCGATCGGGTTGAGCAAGTAGTCGCAGTGCGAGATGATTGCTCCGCACTGATGGTTTGTGGAGTTCATGAACGAAGATTCACTCTGGCACTTGAGCTCGTGTAGATCCCAGCTTCGACAAGACGTCCGCAGCAACATTGTTGTCGCGAACAACATGATGGAACTCGAGACCATGAAATTTGTTCTCAAGTTTGCGTACCTCTTGATAGTACGCATCCATGTTCTCAGCATTATGATCCCAAGAATCGTTGACTTGATTGATGACCACCAAAGAATCACCATAAACAAGTAGTCGTGTAATGCCAAGAGAGACTGTAAGGCGAAGACCATGCAGTAGAGCTTCATATTCAGCTTCATTGTTTAAGACCTTCCAGAAGATCTGCAAAACATATTTGAGTTGCTCGCCCTTGGGAGAAATCAGAAGTACCCCGGCACCAGCGCCTTCCAACTTGAGGGAACCATCAAAGTACATAACCCAATGTTCTGGATGCTCAATTGGAGTTGGAACTTGATTTTCCCGCCACTCAGCCATGAAATCAACCAAGGCTTGAGACTTGATAGCAGTGCGAGACTTGAACTCGAGCGATAGAGCGCCAAGCTCTACAACCCATTTAGAAATCCTTCCTGTGGAATCCCGGTTGTGCAATATCTCGCCAAGCGGGTAGCTAGTAACCACAGAAATCTTGTATTCATCGAAATAGTGGCGGAGCTTCCGTGAAGTAATCAGAACCGCATAGAGTAGCTTCTGTACCGGAGGGTAGCGAGCTTTGGACTCTGAGAGTACTTCACTGATGAAATAAACCGGCCTCTGGACAGGGTAGCCATGGCCTTCCTCCTGCCGTTCAACGACAATAGCAGTGCTGACAACATTAGTAGTCACAGCGATGTAGAGCAAGAGCTCTTCATTGGGCAGAGGAGCTGTGAGGACTGGAGGCTTGGATAAGAACTCCTTGAGTTGAGAAAGAGCTTGATCAGCTTCAGTTGTCCATGTAAACTTCTCTTGCCGCTTGAGTAGCTTGAAGAAAGGTAGACCTCTTTCTCCAAGTCGCGAGATGAAGCGATTGAGTGACGCCATACATCCAGTAAGCTTCTGGACATCTTTGATAGTAGTCGGAGCTTGCATGTTGCTTCGATGCCACGATGGCTAATGATGAACCCGAGTAGTTTTCCCGATGATACACCAAAGACGCATTTGTTGGGGTTGAGCTTCCATTGGTACTCCCATAACAAAGCAAAAGTTTCCTCAAGATCCGCGATAAGCATGTCTGGATCCCTAGTGTTTACAACGACGTCATCCACGTATGCTTCCACGTTCTTGTGAAGCTGCTTCTTGAAGCACACTTGGATAGCACTTTGATAAGTAGCACCAACATTTTTCAACCCGAAGGACATTATTGTGTAACAATAAGCACCAAACGGGGTGATGAATGCAGTCTTCTCTTGATCAGATTCCTTGACTGCAATTTCATGATAGCCGAAGTAGCAATCGAGGAAACAGAGTAGAGCACAACCCGCCATGGAATCAATGACTTGATCAATCCGCGGCAACCCGAAAGGATCCTTGGGGAAATGCTTATTAAGATCAGTGTAGTCGACACACATCCTCCAATCATTAGAGTTCTTCTTCCGACAGCAGGTTAGCAAGCCATTGCGGGTGAAAGACTTCTAAGACCATGAGTAGTTTGGCAAGCTCTTTTGATAGCAGCCTCGTCATCGCAGCGAAAGGTGTTGTCTTTGTATTAGGATCGATTGAGTGAGTTTCGATCAACCTCGGCACACCGCATGTCGATGGTTTCCATGCAAAGATATCACGCTAGTCTAAGGAAGTTGACGCGCCTTCCTATTTAGGATCAAGTCGCAATCGATCATGGTCGCCGTCACCGCCTCTTAATGGCTTTGAGCAGACGTCACTAGTGGTGTGCTTGTTGTTGGTGTCCGCTCAGAACCACCCGCGAGCAAGCTTTTTAGCGCGTGAAGACTTCCATCATAGCATTGGGTACTTGAGTTGTCGAGCAAGTTCTACTTCGGTCGCATGAAGAACGCTTCAAATCTTGCAATGAAAGAACTCCTCGATCTTGAGTACAAGTACATAATGTGAATAGCCATGAACTTGCAGACCAGCGCCAAGGATGGCGGTAAGAAGTCTCAAGTCGAACCTCAACTTGATGTACTCTGCAGTAGTGATCCTTAGTCCCAAAGGTACGGGTAGTACAACCCACAAAAGGAACATTGCTGTTCGATGATACCATAGAACGGCGAGTTGGTAAGCATATTGTGATATCCAGCCCATCTTCTTCAAGGTCTTGGCAACAGGATGTTGAGACCGCCACCATCAATAAGAGTAAGTCGAGCCTACCACCATCGGATCCGTAACGAGGATATCGCCTGCTCGTAAGAAACTAGTCCATTGATCCGCCCTTGAGAAGGTAATGGGGTTTGCACATTTAGAAAAGGGGAGCTCTGGTTGATGGACATAATCTCGAGAAGTTTCGCGGCGCTTGGTTGAATCCACCAAATATGACATTGATGTTGTTGAGGGGTTCAAAACCCAGTGTCTTTGTGTTAGCCTTCTTCCCTTGTGTTTGGAAACCTGGGTTTGGGTGCTGGTTCGGTGTTCTTCGCGCACGCGGTTGGTAACATCGCTCGTAGTATGATCACCCTCGGTGCCATGGGCATTGGCTATCAATGTTGCCTGTGAGAATCATCTTCGCTTGGCGAGTTTCCATGGCTGCAACAAGGTGGCTTGCTTGCGATTAGGATTGCTCGAGTAGTTATTACGGCGATTGCCCCGCCGTTGTTTGCCACTATTGCTTCCACCAGATTATTGTTGTTGTTGTTGTTCGTTGTTGCGAAGATGCTTGAACCGATCGAGCCTTGTCTTCCTCGTCCGCCCAATGAGTGATCATCTCTTTGAGCTTGGTGATGTTGGTCGAGCGACCAAGTCTTGAAAAGCTGTCATCATGAAAACCATCTTGAAGGTATCTATGACTTCTTTCTTAACATCAACAACAAGAGTCTTTTTCAAAGAAGTAGTGCATGTACTCAAGAGTCTCGCCTTGTTTTGCTTGATCGGCAAGGTCCATCCGAGTACCATGACGGCCCAAAGAACCCGGTTGCTGGGTGGTGTTTTGAGTTGTCCCCGCTTGTCGATGGAGCCTCGCTTGAGAGATTCAACCATGTGAGGGGTTCTTGCTCCAAAAAGGGAAATAGATACATTGGTATCATCATTGCCCCCGCATTAGTGATGGAGCATAACAGCAACCACTACCTTGGATCTTGCTTGCCATCATACTTCGGATACATGATGAAAACATAGGGCTTGAATTTCTCCTAAGAAACGCCTGCGTCAGCGCAATCTCAGGAAGTCATTCGTGTAGTCAGATCTCTAGCCCAAAATAAGCAGAAAGGAATCGAGTCAACATCCTTGAGTGCTTCTCACGCTACGCAGAGAAACATGCTATTCCCGCCCTCAATGTGATTGTTGACTGTGCATAGACACGCTAGTACAGCACGTAGTGAGAGTCTCCGACTTTACTGGGGGAGCTTATTGACATTACTTCGCAGCCTTATCCAATCGGTACACTCACGGCTTTCCAGTTAGCCATCGGCATGTTGCTAGCTTTACCCTGTTTAGACCCGCGGTAGCCAGCGATTGAGGAGGCGTATACGGGTAAAACGTGCGGCAAAAAGTCGATGAACACCCCACCGCTGCCATGGTGACTAGAAAAGTGGGACTTTCTAGGTATTTAAAATGACGAGCATAGTGTAAAAACCCGAAGTAAATTAGTCCTCTTACGTCGCATTCAAAATGTAGCGTGTCACATGATCTGCAACTCCGCGAAACCCGGTCAGAGTGAGGTACGTACGTTTTTATCAGTTATCCATTCGTATTATTGCCCCTACGAGGCATAGAGAGGCGACTTACCGCAAGAAAGTTGATTGTCGGGCATTAATAGCTTCCTATCCTCCTTGAACAGTAGCGTGTTCATAGCAGCACGAGTAGCTACCGATCCGAGCCTCTGAAGATTACGTCGGCCTAGGTAGAGCAGATGTGCCGTCACGAGTTAGGCACTAGAAGCCCCCATCGTTAAGTTGCCTACGATCAAAGGGTGTGCTTTGAAGCTAAATGTCAGGCTTCGCCCAAGGATAATGCCTTAAACGCGTCTTGGCCTATTCCCCTCGTACAGCCCCCTTTTACTTTAGAGTTGACATAGAAGCAAGCATAAATTGTTGTAGTTCCTTTAGTTAATAAGCTTATGAGAGAGTTCATATCGCTTCGATACATCATCTACAACGATGAAAACAAGAGCGATAATTACGCGCCCATATGTTTACCAATGGTGAAGATCTTCGCTGCTCGTACTCTCCGTCGTTGGAGCCCCCATTTTTATTATCCCCGTGGAAACTTGTTATGAAACTAGGCACTTTTTAACTTACGGCACCTCAAATTGGTCGAAAACGGGAGTTCGTGAAATTGAGTACGGCCTAAGAAGCGCATTATGGCGACATGAGCTGTGCATACTGAATTAGATCTTCAGGCCTCGTTGCATTGACAATCATTGAGCTCCGGGAGCAAATCCTGCTGTCAAGATACAGTACAGGGCTTATGTTACATACGCTAGCTTTGACTACGCGTTGTTTTAAGCTTGTTTGTGAGCTACCCTAGACAGATTCCGGAGAAAAGTTAGGGCCGCAACAAGAATAAAGATTACAAGCCCTTCATTATCCAAATACTTCATGGTGATTAGCGATAAATCTTTATTCTGCAATAAATTCTTTTCGTAAGTGGTGAGATCATAAGTATGGACTCAATCACTTCTCGTCTTGTATAGAGTCTCGACCTACAACGAGTGCTAGACCGGATCTGGATCACCCACTCCATCGAAACATTTCTTTTGATAGGCTTATCAAAGGGCGTAATTTTCATGTCTGTAAGATGTGTGTGATATCCTAGTCCGATTGGCTAGCAGATAGGTCGGTTTAATTGGGTCCTTCACAGGTAGACGATGTGTGAATAGTTGGTAGCCGAGTACCCTCGTTAGAAATGCAGGTCAAAACGCTAATGACGTCAAACGTGACTTACTGCTGTCACAGTGTGATGCGGTGTAAATTTATTACCCGAGCTGTGAGTCAAAGGTCTGCAAGGTCCTTTCGATGCACAAGCAGGTCTATAGGATCCCGCTTTATTCGACTAGAACTTGCTACGTGCGTAATGGATCCACGAGCTTAAACAATTAGGTTTGGCAGGATCTCCAAATTTCATGCGGGTCAGATAATCATTTACACTTGAGTAAGCAAGTGATTCCGGTCCCAATATAACCAGATTATCGCCGGTAATCCCCATCGCGGTTTCCGCATTTATCTCCGCCGACTGGATGCCGATTCATCCCTACTTGCTTACAGATGCGTTATGTAATGGCTACGTTGAAGCATTGGCTTAAACCAGGGCTAATCCAGACTTAAGTTTTCGCCAACGAAAAGCCAGAAGCAAGAGAGTGGGTGGATGACTGAATCATGGCAGGACGGTCCCTTCCTCATCGGGCCAGAAATCCGCGGATTTTTTTATGACCCGACTTTTGCACCAGGTCTGCCGTTACAAGTTCGACTTGCAACGGTCTACCGCCAAGAAACACCCGCGGACCATTTTTAAGCAGAAGCAAAATAGGATACTATGTTTTGAGAGCAAAATGACGCTTCGTAGAGGTCAGGGATCGTCCCAAGTGAGGACCTACACAAGATAAAGCCAAATGCCTTACTGCTTAAAATTGTTATGCAAGTGACGAGGGCATTGATAATCTTACGTCATTATCACAACTTGAGTTG
Source organism: Cenchrus purpureus (assembly GCA_022644695.1). Lineage (NCBI taxonomy): Eukaryota > Viridiplantae > Streptophyta > Magnoliopsida > Poales > Poaceae > Cenchrus > Cenchrus purpureus. Next base: position 66,314,556 of record CP053466.1, on the reverse strand, counting down.
GTGGTCGCTGGGTAGGCTGAACCCCTCACCCCCTAGACTCCATGGGCGTGTTAGTCACTTTAAAATCGATTTCAAATTTGAAGATGTGCCCATCATGTAGACATAACGCTTTTACTAAACCACCTCCTTGGAGTCCTATGTATGCAAAATACGTATCTAAACGTAATAAGTCGGATCGAATACGAACATGATTACTTGCATGGTCTTCGCCGTCGATGGCAGTGACCCGATGGACAAGACGGTGATAGTTTACCAGCTTGTACCAACGAAACACACGTACGTCATAGACAACGTTCCACGGTATTGCCAACACTTTTTCGGTATCACGATGCAACATCGAAAAACTTTACATAAACGCGTCTAGCTGCATGGTGACCTGAGGGTTCGGGGCAACATTAACGGTTGGCTTCATCGCGATCGCGCATTTCCGCATAAAAACTCGGTGACAGGGTCACGACATAGTTGATCAGTAGCCCCGAATAGGCTCAGGCTTACTTATATACGCGAATAGCGTGAGTCAACACTGATCTATTGCATTGCAGCTTTCGGTATGCCATAGGCCCTTAGAGAGCAAAAATTTGCTTATGTTGCCTATGTTGACATTGCAGCCGGAGCTCCTCATGTCGATGACCGCAGCTTTGCCGCTGCCCGTTGTAGCCGCCGAGGGCCGTATCCGCGACATTAACATCGAGTAGCCTCAAGGCTAGACGGCACTCACCGCTATAAATAGCATTGCTCCTCACGCGATGTAGAGCCCCGCCGCCGCCATTGCCTCCGAGGCGGAGTGCCCTTGTCAAAGACCGAGCCTGTCCGTGCCCCATCCGCAGCTACCCGAGTGTTGTGGGGTTTGCCGAGGTGCTAGAATCGCCGCCGAGTCCAAGTTGATGCTAGCGAGTGCCGAGTAAGACCCAACCATTTTTGGTGGGTTTGAAGGTTGCCAATTTGGTAGCCGGTGCCTAGGGACAATTGACTTCTTTTCAACCTCGGTGTAAACAGTTTCTTAAATAGTATATGTGTTTTGCTGAAACTTGTAAAATGCATAGAAAATGGTAGAAATTTCAGAAAAATGCAAACAAAATTTTTGTGGATTACTTGTGAAAAACTCTACAACTTTTGTAAAGTATGTCTATAGTTTTTCCTGATAGTTTTTGCATGAAAAATAGAGAACTGAAAAACCTATATCTGTTTTATCTCAAAATCTACAAGTCCTCTGTAGCTGAATTTTGGATATGTTGTTTGTTATGCCATGCCTAGATCCTGTACTAAAAATTACACAAAGTTACTGATTAAATCTATAGATTTGTTTCTATTTATATAGAATCTGTCTAAATGATTTTTGTTGCTAAAAATAATTAGGTTTTTGTGCCCAACTTCTGTATGTGATCTTTTTATGCCAAAATGCACCTCTAGTGAATTAATCACAATTTCATAATTGTCAGGAATATTTATTCTTGAATTATGCTTGATTTTCTTTGTAAATGCATAACCCAAGATCTATGGTAGCTCTAGGTGTATATGTTCCTTGCCTAGCTTAGTTTTGGACCAGAGGCCATATGTGAGAAAGTTGGCTGCCTTTTGATGCTTATTTATTTTATATGCATTTCTCGTGTAGCTGACTTTGTTATTTTTTCAGATAATTTCATAGCTCTCCCAAGTGTACATGTGTGTGCAGGATTTGTTCAATTTGTAGTGCTTCATAACACACCCCACTGAATTTTATTAATTTATGTTATGAATAAAAGCTATGGAAGTAAATTAAAGCTTAATATTAAAGTAAATGAAAATCACCAACCACACTAATAACCATGTGTATGGTGAAATCTAAAAAGATCAACAACCCATTGCTATCTTGAATTTAAATTAAATTATTTACGTAATATGCACATCGCTATCAAAAAGATTAATAGTAAAGAACCGCATATTGTCCTTTTTGGAAGAGTATGTTGAATGTATTCTTATCTAGATGAATGTGGTCAACCATGCACCATGGTTGTCATTTGTTGTTTGTAATTAATTATTAAAAATGCCAATTAAATCTTGCATTGCATCCTCGTAGATCTTGAGGTAGCTCACCTGTGCCAAGGAGGAGATGAGGATGGAGACGCACTACGTCAGAGAGCAAGACCGTTGAAGTCCAGGTAAGGCCAACCTTGCTCAAGGCAAGTGATCATTCGTAAAAATGTTGCGTTATCTTTTTGCTATGATTGTGCATTTACGTTTCGTGGAGTTGAATGAAACCCTAGATGCATGATCCCTAGGTACCTATGCCCTCTTTAGATATGCTAGGTCGATAGTGCTATGCTATGGACCCTAGTCGAGTGATGTTCGTCACTGAGAAGAGGTTCTTATGTTGAAATCATAAGATCTTTATAAATGGATTGCTCATGTAAAAGAGGGGATTTGCTTCCTCGCTGGCTTGGGGTGCTTTTGAGCATATTTGGAATGGGACCGAAGCCCATGATGGACACGCAAGGAACTTTTCCCTACATAGGACATAATGTGTCTCTTCAAGAACCGTGGGGTACTGATCAAGCCAAGACGCATCAGAAGCCATCGAGGATTGTAGGTCCGATCCCACCAAGAAAGATGGGAACCGCTGATGGTTGTCTCATGCACCCTATGTGTTTAGGTTTACCTGCAAGGTTTAAATCAATCGATTGTCGCCTCTCAGATCAAGATGCAATCAATCGCTGATATCCCCAATGATGAACTTGTGAACATTACTGATAATTGTTTGTACAATTCTTGATTGAATTAGTTGGCACACTTAGAAATGGTAATCAACAGAACTTGAAAGAAAGTAAGGACATACTTTGTTGCTTCAAAGAACTCACCATAAAGCCTCTCATGTCTAGAGTTTGGTGATGTAGTTATCACCGCAAGTCTCTTTTATTGAATACCGCCTTGCTTTGCGGCGTTGTTTGACGGTGAGCACCCGCCAGTGGATGGGTGAATGACGAGGTGTAATGGCATCACGGACGGCCCCGTGATGTTCATCGCTGCGCTAGTTTAATTATTTCAGCAAACCGAACAATTATGTCATGAACAATGGTTTGATACTTCCCTTCGGGCGAATTGATTTAAATTGGTGTAGTGTAGAGCCGCGAGTTTTAATGCAGTCGATCCTTGTTGCTATGTAAGTGATATCAGCGTTAACCCGAACAACATGTGGATGAATTATGCAATGACCAAAGTGACTTTAGCGATAGATCCTGGGCGGTTGTCAGGCACCTTCCTAGAAGGGTAAGTTGTCGAGACAAGCGATAAAGCGCCTCCGATCATCCAAGGTGAGATCGCACACATGCTCGCCAAGAGATAATCTACCTCGTGTGTCGATGTGATCACCCCCTGAGCAGGTGCCGCATTGTGCTTCAGAATCCGAACCGTAGTCGAACTCGAACTCGATGACCAATCAAGTAGTCGAGGTTGACGCATCCAAGAGAGTACCGAGCACGATCTTCGAGCCAGGCACATGAGGCGCTCAATGCTTTGCACCGATGGCGACGAAGAAGAGGTGGTGTTGGAATGTTATCCAGCCGAGCGCGTGAAGTCAGAAAGCAACTCAGTCAATAGGAGATGAAGTCGAGTTGTACTCGACTGACCGAGTTCTCTCGAGATCGAGAGCCGAAAACCGACGAGTTCTCCATCGAAGCTTGCGTAAGCGCCGAGGACTTGAGCTTTGACTAGTTGATGCTAAGAAACGATGATCCGAATATCGCAAACACAAACCTGAGCCAAAGAAAAAAGGTGTCGCTTGCCGGAAAGTGACGGTCGGCTTGATGATGACAAGAGCCATCGAGTTCGCCAGGATCAACGATGAGATCCCTACCCGCGCGCCCCGCCGTTGTTTTAGACACCGAGCCTACCACGGGCACCAAGTAGTAGATTGTGCGGTGGGGCTCGCCGAGATCAGAACACGATGGTGAGACACCACACAATTAGAGTTCGGGCCGCAATGTGCATAATACCCACGCCGTATGTTGTGGCTCAGATTGATTGCGATGTTTTGAGAGGGGTCCCCGCCTTTATATGCCACGGAGGTAGGGTTACATGTCGGATTGGTACAAGAGTACTATTCGAGTAGGACTAGGAGTAGACTATATGTGTTATGGAAAGCTATCCTAATCTTAGCACAAGCCCTTGTCCGTCTTGTCTTGCCTTGTGGTCCACTTGCATCTTGCACCGTGGCCCACTAGTCGAGTAGTCCAGGTGTGCAGGATCTTATCTCCCAGGTATGGCCCACAAGTGTGGTGGGCCCAGGGATGCCCGGTCAACAGTGCGTGTTGTAAAAAAATCTTCTCGTCTGTCCCACGCCAAAGCACAGGTCTAAGGCCAGCCTCATCTCACATGTGCTGCTGTCTGTGGGGTGGGGTAGGGTTCGAGATTTTCTCGACCTGTGTGAGAACATCTTCTTCTTAATACAATACCGTGAGGGTGATCCTACTCCTCACAGATCGAGTTTTTTTTAAGAACAATTCCTAACTCCTTTTTTCAGGTAATTTTGAGGGGGCATATTGGACAAGATGTTGGTCGCTGCTATCTAAAGAGGAAGAGAAAGTTGCTATGAAGGAGAAATGCCATGTACTGGAGGTCGCTGTCATGAAAATCTTCAGTAATTTTGGTTGGAAGTTCATAAATAGAATCCAAGCATAGAGTCCAAGTCTAGTTGGGTTGTCTTTCTGTTTTGTTGAAGTCGAGTTATTCGTGGTCCTTGTCTGGATGCTCTGTCTGTGGGTCTTTGTTTGAAGTCTAGTTACTTCAGAGGAGGTTGAGTACCACTCGTTTGGTGTCTGTAATTGGCTGTGCTCATTCTATTTTGAATGACGGAGGCCAGATATTTATCCTTAATGTAAAAATGCCATTCTGTCTGAGCATGATGAATCCAACGGAATCCACGTTGGGCCACGGTAGTGCACCGGGCCACCGGGCCAGTGCATTTAGGAGGAGGAGGAAGGAGGAAGGAAGAAGAAGGGAGGGAAGCTCCTATAAGCCCAATTAGACTCATTAAACTCCTCAAAAAAATAAATTAGACTCGTCAAATCTTTCTTCTTTCTCCAACCACCCACTTTGCTCTCTTCTTCCTCCCATCACCACCGCCGCCACCTCCTTCGCCGCCTTGGCCGGCGGTGGCCATGCCGTCCTCCTGCCAAAAGCTGCTGCCACCTCGACCCCGCCCTTCCTAATCCCACCATAGCTCGCTCGCCACTGCCGCCCATCGAGGGTCCAACCTTACTTGGCGCCTCCGTCCTCGGCTAACCCGCCACCATCGTACTGCTGGACCTCCGCACCACTGCCGCACCCTCCTCTTCTATAGCCGTGAGCCATTAGAGTCCCCACCCAACAACCCCGAACCGTAACCCTAATGCATTGTTGCCTCGACCACCACCCCGTCCTACGGCGACCTCACCGTCGGTCGCTCCCTCGCCTCCCACCCGGCCGCGCATGATAGTTGTGGGCGTCGGCAGCGGGCAACAACAACAGTTGAGAGGAGGCCGACCGCTGCGGCGGTGCCAGCAAGGTGAGGGTGGCAGTAGGAAAGAGAGGGGGTGGGGTTAGAATTCGACTGTGATCCAACGAATGTGAATGCTGCATGAATCTTAAAGATCGGAAGTTTCAACTCTTTCATATCTTTCGGAAGATGGATTCAATTTCCCAGGAGGGAGGGCCTGGCAGCCTCAGCGCGGCCCAGCCAAGCACGTATGAAGAAGGTTCACGGTGTGTTAAAGCAACAACGGAAGAAGCTCTCAGTAGTACGGGCGTATGCCGTGTTAAACTTTTCTTCCTCCTCCGCTTCTCCTCTCCTCTTCACTAGATCTCGCCACCGCCGCCGCTGCCGCTCCCCTCCTCCGCCGGCCTTTCCTCCTTGTCTCTTTCGTTTCCTCACCTGGCCCCTTCTCTCCTTGCTCCGGCGCTTGCGCCAGCGCGGGGAGGGAAAGGGGCCCCCTTCTTTTTTTTCTTTTTCCTTAGTTCTTTAGGAGTCCCTCCATGGGTGCTCCCCTGACCTCCGTCCTTCTTGCCACCGTCGCAGTTGCTGCTGCTGCAGCTCCTGTCGCTGTTGCTGAGGACGCGGCCATGGTAAGCCTAAATAAAATTCCACCCCTTCGCTGTGTTTCGGATCCCTTCTCCGCTTCGTTCGCTCCGCTTCCCCGTCGCCTCAGAGATCCGGACTTCTTCGATCCGCCTCTACCACTATAGATCCACCCCATCCCACCATCTACCACGCAGGTTGCAGACGCTAAGGTTAGATCTTTGCCTCTGGATCAGTTTCCCCTTTTGGTATTTCTGGATGTGGAGTTTGCTTTGCGATGGTTGTTCCAATGCTCTGGTTTGGTGTTGTTGAACACTTCGTTTTGCTTTTGTCTCTGCTTCCACTGCCGTCGGGCTCTGATTTCATCGAGGCATGATCGTTGGGTGGATTTGGTTACTGGATTTGCTATTTGGTGGTTGTTCTGACGCTCTCGTCACTCTCTTCTGCGACGAGCTTTCCGTCGTCGAACGCATCGACATGCTCCAGCCACCACCCCTGCCATTGCCGTCGGTCTCTGCTGTACCCGCTCCTACCTCGGCCCCCATCTTGCAGTTCTTCTTGCAGACCTGTTCCAGCCGTTTGATTCTCGCTCGGCTGCCGACAAGTCCACCTCGTCTCCACCTTGGTACCGACAACGAGCTCCACCTTACATCGCCGGCGACGACTTCTCTACGATATTTACAGTTGTCAGGTGTGGCCTTCTTCTCCAGCTCCGTCGTACATACTACAACCGTCGCTTTGCGAGGTCCCTCCGCCCGAGTGTACGCGCCTCCGGCGCCCCTGCAACTCACCGCCGACGAGTTCATGGTCTTCTTCATCACGGCAGTAGTGTTTATCCGGTCCATGGACCAGCTTGTAACTCAGCCTTCTTTGAGGGGCTTTTCTGTAAGATGTTGGCTTAATATATAAAGTTGTTGTTGTCGAAAAAAAAACAACAACGTCCACGCAGCGCGCCAGCTTGAGGTTAATTAAAAAATTCATCAAGATGCACACTTGCCGTCTTTCCCCTTCACAGTATATTAGTTAATTATGGATCTATCTTACCTGATGACAGTTTTATTGAAAATTTTGCCATCTTTTTTTACCGCTGGGTGTGAAATAGAGGGACTACATTTCCTTCTCAGTCCTTTCTCTTTCTAATTCCTTTTCGTATCTTCTTTCTGTCAAGAAAAATTGGCGGGTCTCATCCAACGGCCGACTACCCCCACCGGTCAGACCGGTGTGGTGTAAGTCCACGAAATCCTATTTGGACTTCACCATTGGATAGGTCTCGTCGAATAGATCAAAATCCATATGTGGAACGTTCAAATCGGAGTCCGGATGAGGGAGATATGACTTCTCCAAGATCTACACGCCGGGTGCACCAGTCTGACCGGTGCCCTTCACCGGTCAGACCGGTGCCTCCCCGATTCCGAGCCAAATTGAGGAGTCCTGATAGATTAGGCTTGTAAAGGATTTCCTTGGGGCAAGACCTCCCACCCTATAAATATAAAGGGCCACGGCCGATTGAGGTTCATCATCCAATCGATCAAATACATTTACCTTTTATTGTCTCGTATTTACTTTTACCTCTTCCCAACTTTTCCAATCTACTACTTGCTGTTCTTCCTTCGCCTCCGCGACGTCTCGTTCTCTAGGTGGCCTTGCCGACCCTAGAGCAACCCTACGTCGTCTTCTGACGGGATCGCCCGGCGACGTCGGAGGTCTGGCACGGAATCTTCTACGACGGCCCCGATCGGTCCACCACACGGCCGACTTGTCGACGCAGAGCGCGCGACAGCTGCCTTTGCGTGCTGTTGGCTCCAAAAGGTACCAACAAATTGGCGACTTAATCGGGAGCGAAGATCATCCTAACCGATCTATCCAACTCCGACGACATGTCTCGGTGTGAGTTAGATAAAACAACATCGTCGACTTCACGGATGAAGAGCTCTCACCGAAGATCCAAGCTATGGAGGACTTCATGAAGCAAAAGGCGAACGAGATCGCCAAGAATTAGAAGAGCTCATGAAGAAGAAGGTCAAGAGGATCACTTCACTTGTCGCACTTCAAGAAGAATCGCGAAGGCAAGGTGAAGAAGATCAAGGACATCACCTTCGACACTCCACCGCCTGAGGTACCACCCAATGTGAGCACATCACCGTCTTCATCCTCTTTTGTTACCGTTAATGATCTTACTACCGTGATGGATAGCTTTCGTTTATCAATGATTGAAAATATGCAAAACATGGTAGATAAGAGTCTCGGTAAACGGGTAGAGGGTGATGATAATATTGCATATGGTTCTAAAATCAGGCACCCTCGGACCCACCTATTAATTCATCTGCACAAACAATTAATCCTCGGTATGGTATGCTTGGTTGAATTATTTTGCGGACAATCACCACCGCCACCGTTTGGTCGAACAGACGGCCGGATCGGTGGGTCCGAGCCGAATCGGCTAGCGCTATGGTGCCTTTTCCCTTGTCTCCGGAACCTATAGTTACTATTCCTCCCATTCAGGCCGCTTTTGGCCGATCCGGTGGGAATACTTCAGTATCTCAAGGTATTCCGATTATGGTTCCGTTTGAGACAGGCGTTGGGTATGGTTACGCACCTAATCCCCAAGTTAATAGCCGTTTGCAACATCATACTCGCTCGTACGCACCGAAGAATATGGTGCAATCGAATGCTTCCACTACGCCAATGCCAACCACCATCCAGGAAGTCATCGATATGTTTAACGCTAATCTTGCTAAACAAATGAAAGATGACTATGGGATAGAAGTGAAAAATAAAAATCTTTCATATCGAAAACCATATCCTTCTAGTTTTGATTCGGTTCCCTATACCATTGGTTGGCGTTGTCCTGAATTTGTGAAGTTTAATGGGGATGATAGCAAAACTACGTGGGAGCATGTTAGTCAATATCTTGCTCAATTAGGAGAAGCTAGTACCATAGAGGAAATAAGAGTGCGTTTATTTTCTTTATCTTTAACTGGTAATGCTTTTTCATGGTTTGCTTCATTACCTGTTAACTCTATTCGCACTTGGGAACAATTAGAACAAAAATTTCATGACCACTTTTATAGCGGAGATAATGAGTTAAGGTTGAGTCATTTAACATCGGTTAAGCAAAAACATGATGAACCTGTTACTAGTTACATTAGGAGGTTTAGAGAAACCAAAAACCGTTGTTATAATCTTGTTATCTCCGAAAGGGATCTTGCTGAATTAGCTTTTAATGGTTTGCGATCCCATATTAAAGAAAAGTTAGAGGGTCATGAATTTATTGATGTTGCCCAAGTCTTAGTGAGAGCTTTAGCTCATGAAAGCCGAAGCAAAGATACTCGGCTCCAATCTGATCATCCTAATATACATATGTTAGATTATGAATCATCAGACGATGAAAGTAAAGAAGTGTGTGCTGCGGAATTTACTTGGTTACCTAATGATAAAGCAAACACTTGTGCTTCTCTTAAGCCGGCTCATAAGAGTCGGGATGAGATGAAATTTACTTTTGATGTGGCTAAGTGTGATAAAATATTTGATGAATTATTTAAGTCAGGTAAAATTAAGATGTCTCACACTATACCACCTATTGATCAACTAAAAAGACGTGCTTATTGTAAATTTCATAATTCCTTTTCTCATGCTACCAATGATTGCAATACATTTCGTCGGCAAATACAATCGGCCATTAATGAAGGTCGTTTGAAATTCTATGAGATGCAAGTCGACGAAAATCCTTTCCCTAATAGTGCTTTTGTTAATACTCTTGAGTTATCAAATCCTAAGGTGCTTATTCGGCCGGATCAAGCCGAAAACGCTAAAGGGAAGAATGTGATCATTGGAGAGCAAAGACACGACGAGAGGCAGCCTCTGGAGGTAGACCTTGGAATGGATTAATATCCATATCCAAATAAGCAAAATCTAATTAAGATCCAAAATTTTGAACTCAATGTCCGGTCCAATCCAATTCAATCACTAATAGTCCAATGTCCAATAATATTATCCAACAGATGGGAGCCCCAGCCAGCTGCTGCATCCAGGGACCAGGGCATCGACGCCGCCGCCGGCGCAGGGAAAGAGAACGTGACCTAGCGCTCGCGCCCGTCGTCCGCCGCCCGCGCGCCCTGTAGAGACGGCGTAGTCCAGGTCTAGGAGTACTCCCGGGCGTACGGTAGCGCTGTGCCCTTGGCCGTCACCGCCGGCTGCGCGTGCTCGTGTCCTTTCGCCGCCGCCACAAGTGCAGAAGCATGCGCGGGCACCTCTCCTCGCGTCGCCGCGGGCGTGGCCAACTTTGGTACGCTGCCTCCACCGCCTCCGCTTCCGCTCTCGGGGCCGTGGCGGCATGAGGACGGCCGCGCCCTGCCGCCGACGGGTCCAGGCGGGCGACAATGCCGCAGCTCCAGACGACGGCCTGCAGGTCCCCGTCGTTGAAGTGTTCGCACCTGCTGCCGGCCTGCAGCCCAGCCTGCAGCCGCTTGCCTTTGGCGCGCACAAGCGCGTCCACCTCCGCCGCACCCTGCCTGCATAGCTCTGTCACCACTAAGTCCGCCGCCGACACCATGGTTGGCCACCCGCTCGTCGATGCTGCCGCGAGTCGACCATCATCATCCAATTCGCGATGGGATATCCAGTATATTTTAGCATGTGGACATCCAAATCCAAAATAATCCAGTCCAACTAAGTCCAAAAGGAAAAAATCCAATTGGATTTGGATTTTTCAAAATCCATTAATAGGTCTATCTGGAGGTGATCCCTAAGGTTTCAGCGACTTCAACGCTTGGGGGGCAAGGCAAGATCAAGACGGCCCGATGCTGCGTCGTGGCTGACCGGTGTCGAGACCGGTCGGACCGTGCTTTAGTGGTCCGACCGGTGCCTCCAGAAAGGTTCAAGATGCTCCAAGCCTAAGAAAAAAGCAAGACCGAGTTTTAATGAGCTCCTGGCCAAATATAAAAGGGAAGAAGTTACTAAGGATCGAAGTAATCAGCCAAACGGTGCTAAGGGCGTAAAAGCACCACCAAAACATAAAGGTATTCATCACCAACGAGGTAACTTTTCACAATATCCTTTTGTTGGATCTGTTATGCCATCGTCTTGGTATTATCCTTGCTATTATTCACCTGCTGATTATAGTAGTATGTACATGAATTCATATATGATTCAATATCCTGTTGCATACTTAAATTATAATGCATTACAAAGACCGATTGTTTGCAATAGCAATCTGGTCAAAAATAATGTGTGTACTACTATTAAGCAAAGTGAGAATAGCAACAAGCAAAATGCTAAGGAGATGCAGCCGAGGTGGTGTCCCTCAGGCTTGTCCCACACTCAAAAAAGGAGGTTGCAAAGACTACGCAAGCGATGAGCAATGGAGCAGATTGAAGAGAAGCCACCAAGTCAACACGAACCCTAAGGAGTGGAGACCAAGCAGCGTCATCCTCGACTTGAGTAAAATATGTACGGCCGTTGTTTTGTTAAACATCGTCCTAAGTGTTTTAGTTTAGAAAGATATTTTTGGCACGTATCCTTTGCCAAAAACAGAGGCATATGTTCGCACCCAAAATTGGTGTCTCATCCGACCGGCCAGACCCGTGGCCCCACCGTCAGACCCGTGTGGTCTAAGTCCACGAAATCCTATTTGGACTTCACCATTGGATAGGTCTCGTGGAGTAGATCAAAATCCATATGTGGAACGTCCAAATCGGAGTCCGGATGAGGGAGATATGACTTCTCCAAGATCTACAGCCGGGTGCACCCGGCCGACCGGTGCCCTTCACCGGTCGACCGGTGCCTCCCGATTCCGAGCCAAATTGAGGAGTCCTGATAGATTAGGCTTGTAAAGGATTTCGGGGCAAGACCTCCACACCCTATAAATATAAAGGGCCACGGCCGATTGAGGTTTATCATCCAATCGATCAAATACATTTACCTTTTATTGTCTCGTATTTACTTTTACCTCTTCCCAACTTTTCCAATCTACTACTTGTTGTTCTCCTTCGTCTCCGCGACGTTCGAAGGCGTTCTAGGTGGCCTTGCCGACCCTAGAGCAACCCTACGTGCGTCTTCCTGACGGGATCCTGCCAAGGCGACGTTCAGAGGTCTACGGAATCTTGCGACGGCCGCGACAGGTCCACCACACCGGTCTGACCGGTGTCGACGCAGAGGCGCCGCGACAGCTGCCTTTGCGTGCTGTTGGCTTCAAAAGGTGCCAACACTTTCGTCATATCGTGACTTGGTGAGGCGCTCCTCCGCCATCCCACGCAGTGTCTAATAATATACTCCATCCGTCTTTAAATATATGACGTTAAGTAAATTAGTTCATTTTAAACTAATTTACTTGTTTTAAAATCATATATTTAAGAACGAAGAGAGTAATTGTTAATTATGTGATTTCATGCCACCTATAAAACTTTGCTTTCCTAAACGGGGGCGAAGCTACGTTGAGTTCTCTGTGCATCAGGAAAATTTTTACCACTAGCCACACTCATATTTACCATATACTTTCACATATTATATTGTTGTAAGCTCCTTATTGAGCAGTGCATCATTGTAATTTTGGGAGCTAGCTTCACAAATTGGCCTTGACCCTTGAGGCCAAGCTGCTTCACCCCTGTTTCTAATTTTGGGAACCACGATTGAATAACCATGATTGGGAAACCACGTACGGGCACGTTTGGTTTGCTTCCAAAACGTCCCCTGCCAATCTCTCGCCCGAATTAATTTGGCTGCTGCTTGGATTAGCGCCGGCACGATCGCACGCCAAACCTTCTGCGCCCCTGCTGCGCTAGCTCATTTTTCTGCCCACGCGTTGGCGAGTCACGGCTCACGGGCGCCGGAATCTACCACCCTACGGACTACGGTTGGCAAAAAGCAAACGCGCCATCTTCCCGTTCCTACATTCATCATATCCTAAAGAAAGACATCTGGTCCCACAAAGACGACACAAGTCTAGTCAACGAAGTAGACGCGGTTCCTACTTGCTTCGCTTACTATTCCTTAGCTTGCTCATTTACACGCAGTTCGGTGTGAAACTTGTCGAAAATGACACATCGAGTTTATCAATGCTATTAGAATGATTAAACATAATTTAATTATGAAACTAATTACACAGATGTACTGGAAATTACAAGAAATCTATTAAGCCTAATTAAGCTTATTAGAAGATGCTTACTGTAGCAACAGATTGCCTAATCGTAACTTAATTAGGCTCAATAGATTCGTCTCGCTACATGAGGTTACGAAGTTAATTTTTTTCATTAATCTACGTTTAATACTCGTAATTAATATAAGAACATCCGATGTGACGGATGAATAGTAGAAATTTATCGATGTAAACAAGGCAAGCTGCAGGCTCATCCATTATGGCAGGCTGTCCCTTCCATCAAGCATCCATCATCATCTCAGCTGGCTGCACTTAGATAGAGGCCGATCGACGATGGCACCGTGTGCGCCGGCGGTACAATATGGAACAAAGTAGTAGGAATCTTCACTACTAGGGAGATAACTTTTAGAGTAACTCTAAACAGTTTACTATCTTAGTTTGGCATCCATCTAATTTTGGCAAAATATAAAAAATTAGCCTCTAACAGTTTGGCAAAACAACTTGGCATCAATAGCAATTTGGCATCCCTCATGCGGCTCTAGATGGCCAAATGGTGGGCCAAACGGCGCACGAGGCACAAAGACGATTTGGCCCGGCCCAAGCACTCGGCCCGCATAAGGATGGGCGGGCCGGACGCCCATTATGGCGGGCCATGCTTGGGCCGCTGCCGCGGCACGTGGGCCGGCACGGGCACGACCCGTTTAAGTGGATGGCACGATTTGGCCTGTTATATCTTTCCTCACACATTAAAATTAGCTATGTTTGTGATTGTCTGAACATATTATACCTAAATATATGTCAATATATGACAACATGTATATGTGTATCATTATATGTATGCTAAAACTATCAAAATTCTAAAAATGTGAGCATATTATATGTATTTTTGCATCAATTGTCATCGATTATATATATTTTTCTTAGCCCACCTAGGCTATTAGCGCAGCATAAGCCATACTCAGGCCGGGCTTGGGCCTATAAGGTGGCACATGGGCCGGCCCGGCCCGGCCCGCCAACATGGCCGGGCCAATGCAGTAGACCTAAGCAGTAGCCAAGATGGGCCCGAGCAGTGAGCCGCGCCCGTTTACCATCTATGCAGCGCATCTATCCGCGGCGCATCCTCCCGTAACAGAAGAGGTGGAAGAGTATAAAAATAATTTTGTTTTTTCTCAGGGTTCCTAATTTAAGTTTTAAGAGGTAAAAGGGTAGAAACATATTTTTGTTTCTCCTTCAAGGTTCCTGATGTAAGTTAAATCTAGATTTGACAAGTGAATTATGCCAAACTGTTAGAGATGAACTCTTTTTTTACTTGGCATATCTTTTTAGAAATTGGCAAAACATCAGATTTGCCAAGTAAAATTTGGCAAACTCTTGTAGATGCTCTTAGTACCGGGTGGGACCTCCCTTTAGTACCGGTTTCCAAACCGGTATTGTCCAATTGATACTAATGTGAAGTCCATTAGTACCGGGTGGGCCACCCAGTACTAATATGCACATTAGTCGGGGGAGCTCTAGGAGCCGGTTAATGCTCGGTCCAAATCAACGTCTTGCCCGTCTCAAATCTCCGGTAGTCATTTTTATTTTTTACATTCTTTCTTCTTCTTTAATTTTTCCGCAGATTTCACATATTCAACCATATATACATTCACTCACAGAAACACAAGATCGAGTTCATGCATCTCAATTCATCCAGATTCATACCAAAATCACAACACTCACAAAATTTACAACACAATCACAAGATTCACAACAACAATCACAAGATTTACAACTCAATCACAAGTTTGGAATCACAAGACTCACAACAATCACAAGATGGAGGAGAATCACCATGCCCCCTTCCTCGCCTCCAGACGCAGCCCCGCCTCCAGCCCTCGCAGTCACGGAGGTCGCTTCCGCGCCAGGCCGCGTGCGCGGCCAGGGCCGCCGGGTGGCACCAGAGCTGACCTGGAGAGAAGCAGAGGAGAGAGGTCAGATGGAGGAACGAGAGGATGAGAGGCAAAGGAGAAGATGAGATGATAAGAGAGAGAGGTGTGAGAGGAGAGATAGATGAGGACACGCACAGGAGATGGCAGAGGGGCGAAAAAAGAAAGATAGTCGTCGTGCGGTCGGTAGACGGCGTTGGGAGGTGCGACATATTAGTACCGGGCTTTGAACCCAAGATCGATGTTCCCATATCTCATCACCGGTGCGTATCGACTCGGTACTAATGTGCTGGCCTCCCATTAGTACCAGTTTGTAATACGCACCGGTACTAATGTGGGCATATCAGTACCGGTGCGTATTACAAACCGGTACTAATGTGAGTCACGCGAGGGCTCCACGAGACTCTTCCTTCGCAACAGACATTAGTACCGGTTTGTGTTTACATTAGTACCGATTTGTGTTTACATTAGTACCGGGTGTCAAAATAATCGGTACTAATGTGAAAATCTGCCCGGGATGAAAACCTGTTTCCCTAGTAGTGCTCCTACACAGAAAGAACATGTTTCTGGTCTTCTCGAGTCCTATTCTTGTGTGCTTTTTTTGGAAAACCTAGATGAAGATATCATGCACTTGTTCTTTTCATACCCCTTCAGTGAAGCGTGTTTGATTTACCTGAATATTGAGTGGGATTTGTCACTTGGTACGCAATAAATGTTTCTCAACACAAGAGAGAGGTTTTGGTCTATAATTTTTTAGGGAAGTGATCATTGTTGGCACTTGGACAATTTGATGCCACAGGGAATAGCATTATCTTTGATGGTGATTCTCTTTTTCTTTCTTTAGGTGGAGATGTTCTTTTATTAAAGAGCTTAGAGCGGTCACTTTAAGGTTATGCCAGTCTCAGTGCACAATTTCATAGCACAATTACCTAGATTGGGACTACTCCCTCTGTCTCTGAATGTTAGTCGTTTTGGACTTCAAATTTTCTCCCGGATTGATGGTCGTTGTCTACCCCCATAGTACTAGCTGCAGTGCCTGGACGGTCAGACGAACTAGCCTTTCCCTTCCACTCTCTATTTGTTTAATTATAAATGTTGCATGCAAGTGTGGTCTTGCCGTGCAGATGTTGTAATTCCTTCGTCTCATAAAAGGGTGTAATTTTATTTTTTTAGGACAGATTAGTGGTGGTATGAAAAGACTTTAATACCCTCATTTGTTAGCCAAATACAGTAAGTTTTGCCATGCAGATCAGATCTAGTTGTTTAATTAGATAACTAACTTCTATTTTCTAAGATTGCACTCTTTGTGAGATTTTTTTTCAAAAGTTAGGATTGCACTTTTTCTAGGATGGAGGGAGTATGCATATGGGTAGCACAAGCAGTTAATGCAGCCACTTAATTCTTACAGCTATAGGGGCATACAGGTCTTTGGTTCATCTCCTTGGTAGTCTCGCTTAGTCCCAAGACGACTTTATTTCAGACAGAGGGAGTAGCTAACTGTGCCACAGGAGTGATGATAAAACTTCTCTCATATATGATGAAACTCCTCCTTCTCTCTCCTCATATATACCTTGCCACATAAGCAAAATTGATGATGTAGCATGATAATTAATGTCTATGAAATCTTTCATGAAACTTGCATTGAGACTGGCCTTAAACCGAAGATCCGGGAAAAGATACTTTGGTGAGTAGCCTCTTGTAGTTTTCCTCTTTCTCTTTAGGCTTACTGCCTTGTACATATTTACCTTTTTATATAAAAAATAGGGGTAGATGCCTCTCCTAACGTTTCCTTAAAAAAAAGGAAGGGAATATCAGGGGATCCTACATAGTTTCCGTGTGCTAGATGAACAACATGGTTTTAAAGTTCATTAGGTCCACTTATAGATATGTAAAAATTCAACATTTTGAAAGATTATATTCATCATTTTCTGAGAAATAGATCAACATTTGGAAATACTACATTCAACATTTTTGAAATATGTACACAATTTTTTTCAACATTTTTCACAACCCGTTTCAACATTTTGAAAAAAAAAGAATTCAACACTTGAAAGAACATGTTCAACATTTTTCCTTATTTTTTTAAAAAAAATGCTCACTGTTTCATCTTCTCCGGTGATGTTAGGGAAAAGAGAAAGAAAAATAAAAAAGAGTAACATGAAAAAGGAATAAATTTAAAAAATATTGCAACATTGGTCGCAAACTCTATAATGTGCCGGCCTGCGCGGAATTGTATATAGCAAAATGCAATGAAAAAAAGTTACTGCAGCTCGAATTCGTTATCGCTGCCTTGCGGAGCTAGTGGGCGACTGACATATACGGTCAACGTGGGCCAAGCATAAAGGCATCCGGTCCCACACGGATGACCCAAGTGAAGTCAGTGACACCGACGCGGCAACGCATTCCTTCCTTGCTCATTTCCAGTGCTGGTACGGTTCCTTCCATTCCTGGCTGCTTCTCCCATCCATCCTAGCGGAGAGGATTCGAGGCCGATCGACGATGGCTCTCCCACCACCGCGTGCGCCGGCGGCAGCCTCGGAGTCGTCGTCGGAAGGCAAACTGTCGTCCTCCGTTGCAGCCCGAGCTCTGATAATGGTCTCGGTCAGTGGCAGCACCTCAAGTTCAGGTACCTCCTCCTTGACCACGTACACATCCAGCCGGGACTCTGCCTTGTCCTCCGAACTAGGCGATCTCGCCTCACAGCTTCAGTGTACCGACGATGAAGAAAAGGCGAAGAGGCGCCAGCGCACCAGGCACCTGGTCAGGGAATTCTGCCACGATGCCCTGGAGAGATGGCTCTCGGAGATGGGCATCGGCTGGGTTCTCGACCTCACCGCCGACGATCCTTCCGCAGGGACCATTTTGCTGCGAGCCCAACCCCAACGTAACAACCTCACAGAGGGGTGGATACGAGCTCTCATTGAGGTCATGGAATCCACCCATCTCGAGTATTTACAGTGTCTCCGCCTGGTTCTGGAGGAAGGCTTTCGTGAGAGGTTGTTACGAATCTTCGAGGCAACAGTCCTGAAGGAGCGTTTCGTTAGGGGATGTCCAGCTGTTTCCAAATTTCGAGGCAACTGTGCTGAAAAACAGCACAGGTTGGAAGAAGCCATATGGAACACGATGGAGGTGGTTAGGTACAGTATCCTGAGCGACAACGACGATGACGACAACGAGGGGGTTGGTACTCAGATTTCGCAAGGATCGCCTGACATTCGCAAGGTTACTCGGTCCATCGTTACCTACATCAAATATCTGTGTAAAAATTACTGGAGGCTGAATTGCATTGTACGCGCAGCAGCAGAGGTTGGTATCTATGTCCCTAACCGTGACATAACAAGTGCTCCCTCTGTCCCACAATACAAGGACTTAGCATTCAAACTTCAAAAACAACAGTGAAAGAAAATGATCTCTATACCCCTCATTTTACACTATCCACCAACTCTCTACCCACTCACCAACCTCATTTAATTTTGTCATATCCCTCCAAATCCTTATATTTTGGTACAAATTTTGAACTCTTCCGGACCTTATATTATAGGACTGAAGGAGTAGTTTTCTTATCTGGGCGGAGCAAGACAAAGCTAGTCCTCTTACCACGCTAGCATTGGAGATGGTCTCTTCTCTGGAAGTAAAGCTTGCCAAAAGATCGGAATCCTTCCCAGATCACAGCCTCAGGCTCCTATTCCTGATCAACAATACACACTTCATACAGCAACAGCTCCATCCACTGTTCCTTATTGACCTTATCAGATGCCATATTGCAGTCCTCACTCCCAAAATCGAGGGCTACATACAAGAATACCTGCAAGCGTCTTGGGCGCCGGTCATGTCATGCTTGTACAATCATACACCCCGTTGGTTCATAAAAAACTCCACACTGCCTAAATTTGATTTGGAGTTTGAGAAAACCTACTCTGCCCAGAAGCTCTGGAAGGTCCCTGACCCTGAACTGAGGACAAGGCTGCGGAAAGCCATCGTTGAGGAAGTCATTCCAGGCTTAACAGGATACTTGGAGGTTAACAATGTCACCAGCCCAGGAGTCACTCCCAGGAGGGAGTTGATGTTGCTAGAGCTGTTCGAAGGATGAACAAATGCACCGTACACAGAAGACATGTTGCCATAGGTAAGTAAACACTGTTTTACTTTCACCCACCTTCAATGGCAAATTCTGTTCATTTTATATTTTTGTTGGAGACTAGTAAGAGTGTTGTTACTTCCATTTGTATATGCAGTGACAAACTATTTCTGAGGACATACAAGCTTCAAATGGTGCATTTGTATAATTTCTGCACTTGTTGGATTCAACAGCTCAGAGAATACCTTCCCATACATAGTACCTTGTATATTAGCATGAATGATACTGAGGTGATCTTCGTCCTTCCAATTAAAGGATCCAGAAACTACTGTCACATTTATTGTTGTGAAACAACTTATATTCCGTCAGTATAAATAAATTAAATTCCTGTACTGTTTGCCTTCTGGAAAAAATAGAACTGTTAGTTCTTACTTGCATACTACATTAAAATTAAATTTATTCATTTTTCTTATGGCATGTTGGGGTCAGTTACATTCAGAATGGTTCTGAGAGATAAGATGGATGCCGCATATAGTGTTGATATCCTTTTCACATTGATCATAATTATAACTGAAAACGACACGATTCTTATGTACTAACTGAACTCACAGACTACTGGACCTGATGAAAACAGAGTTCTTGTACCAATCTCTAGTTCTTTTTGTGTATGCAAGGAAACAGGTTGTACGATATGAACTGAATAGCGCTTAGAATCGCTGTTAGCATGGTCTGCAATGTGTTCTGATCAGAAGCATTTCTGTGGTGTGCAGCAAACTTTTGTCTGACCTGCACAGCAAACATCAACATTGAGATGTGCAGACTCTGCTTTTTAACCTGTCCTGCATGTTGTCAATGTTTTTTTTTCTTTTGATGTGTCAAATCCAACTATTTTGCTTGGGTTAGATCAAAACCAGTGTGGAGTTGTGTATTTGTTTAGTTTTAGTATGAGAATCGGATGAACATGGAGACTTTTCCCTTATTTTTTTTACACCAGTATTAGGGCAAACTGGCTGTAATTTTAGTGTGCTAAGTGCTAACCACACACTCATCTAAACAAATTTTTGAGCTCACCGGGGCAAAATAATTAGGAATGTAATATTCCGGTGTTTTAGGTCTAAAACCAGCCATGCCATTCTATCAGCCGCTGACATTTCTGCACTCCAAGAGCAGGTCATCGGAACAACTCCGGGAAGGACCACATGATGAACCTGGCGTAGATGTCATTCTCCAGGAACTCTATGTGGGCAGCTCTGCCGATCATGGTGTTCAGGTTCCTTCCCTGGGCGGACTGGTCGAAATTCACATCGCAACGCATGAACACCCGTCTTTCGGATGTCGGGGCACGGATCTGGTCCAAGCAGTAGTTGAGCATTTCAGTGAACACCTCCCCCCTTTTCGAGTTATCTGATGACGAGGCGTGACAGAGATCGATCCTTGCTGAATGATATGGGACATAGCCATCCTAGCAATTACAAAATATGGTCAATTTCAATAAGCTTGGGGGGAAAGAAGAGAATACTTGGACATTTGCAGTACCTGCGGCGATGATACCAGAATGATGTTCTTAAAGTTCTCCAGTGTCTTCAGCTGACAAAATAAAAAAGATGGATTCATGCAACAAGCGATTTGACTATCGACAGTAGTTCAGATTTAACTGATACAAGTTCATGCCAATTTAATGTACCTTGCAAAGGTTGTAAAAAAATGTGTTCTGCGGGTTGTTGTCATCACTAAAAGTGAGCTGACGCATGCACTGCATTCCCTTGAGCCTTTTCATAAGCCAGAGGCCAGAATTGAACAAAGAATTTGAGCTGTACCAGTAACCCAAGTGAGGCCCTGATATCGACATGTATGTATATAGGTTCTTCAAAAATGGCTGCAATTTGGGTTCTTTTGAAATGGAATGAACAGATTAGTCATCACATACAGAATAACTATTCAGAAAGAAATCTGGAAGGCCAGTTTGACAACCTGTGAGGGCACTTCTGAGGATAATGTTCCCAATAGAATGACCGACAAAACTGAGCTTCATCTCCTGGCAGCCTCCATTTCTGGAATACTTATCCAGTCTCCTTTTGAGGAATGCCACGATTTCATTACCAAGCCTTCTACCCATTTCTTTAAAATCCCCAGATGTTCTATCCTCATTTATCTGAGACAGTAGGCACTCAGCTCCAGGATCAAGCAAAAGCCATTGATTCCTAACAAGGCGTAAATCCAAATGATGACCCTGTTTATTTTAGGGATCAGCAGAAGTATGTTGCAGATGTGATACAGCTGAGACAACTATTACCAGTTAAGAGAAGATTACCTGAAATCCATGCACAAATATGACAGCGCGTAATATGTGGCCACTCTTGGAAATGCTAGCTTTCTTTTCCAAAGTTTTTCCTCGTAGTAGAGGTGGAATAATAGTACCCACTGGCTCTGAAGCATCTGAAAAGAAATCCTTGCTAGAAGAATGCTGCGGAACAACCATGACATGTTGCTCTATGCGGACAACAGGAATACATGAAGGGTCAGCATATATATGCATATCTTGAACAGACCGCGTGTTAATCTGCAGTATAATTTCCATTAGTATCCTTTTCTCTTATGAGTAACATAAGCATTAGAAGTTGAATAGTATTCCAGACATGAAGAGAACACCAACCTTCATTTGTGCTATACTCTTCCTGTGCAGTTCAGCCTGTGACATCGAATTTTGTATAGGCTACAATACATGGAACCATCAAATATGTATCAACAAGAGAATATTGTGTGTCAATGCAGTTCCACATAAAAATTAGAAGTAATAGATGGTAAACATGCAAAAGTAGATAATTACATCATGATGGACTTTCCGTGAACTGGAAATCCGACGCAAATGGCCATGACGAGGAGAATCGTCAGTCATGCTTCTCAAGTAGCGATGTGGAATATCAATTTTTGAGTGAATAATCCATATTGACCATTCTGCTTTCCGATCAAAATCCCAAATAGCATGCAAATAATCCAATATCTTGACTCTATGTGTCCTGCATTGGACCAACAAAAATTTGGTGGAATATGATGGAAGAACCAAAATAATTAGAAAACACAAGATAGAAGACTAAGAAACATCAGAACAATAAAAACACCCATCTTTTAAAATGGAGTACAAGATAGAAGATAACTCACCTGTGAAATTTCAAGAACTCATTCCATATAAATGAGAGTTGGCTGCTAACAATTTGAAATAACTCAAACAATTCTTCCTCGGATAGAGTATACAACATCACATCATCGGCAGTGTCTCCTACCATAACACCAGAACTCTGAAACAAGTTGTGAGACAATTGCATCCAATAAATACAAATTTTCTAAAAATGAGTAAACATTTTCAGGTAAAAGGAAGTATACCTCTAGAAAATCTCGTAAGATGCTAGTCAGCTGGGGAGTAGCGCACTTAGTAGGTGTACCTTTCCCTTTATTGCAAGTAGACAAGCCTGACTTTGATGGCTGAATTGTCTCATATTTACCAAGGGTTAAATCAGTACCATCTAAATTCTCAACAGTATTACCAATAGCATTACTGATCTTCTTCACTCCCTCAAGAAGTATTTCCCTAGAAATTAGTGACGCCTTCACAATATCATATGACTTTGAGCCAAAACTTGGTTCCACCGACTGCATGTTATATACCATATTTTACTCATAAAATTTAATTAAAGTTAAAAAAGGTAAAAATGCAATTTATTCATGTCTGTGACTAAATGCCTGTTGTCTGTTTGCACAGCATAAACATATGTATTAGTGCATCCGATGCTTGATTAAATATCTAAGTATTGTGTATGTCTGTCACAAATTTAAGGAAAAAGTCTACATCACCCCCAACTATGGGAGGTGGACTGCATAACCCCCTAACCTATGAAACGGTCTATATCACCCCTTGAACTTTTCAAAACTGATCAAATTACCCCTTAAACCTGTTCTGAAAAATAATAGTAAATCACAGAAAAATCATAAAATAAAATATTCAATTGTGTTGAACTTCAAATGAGTAGATCTACACGGTGAACATATAATATGGTATTGTCAGGGTTCTCTACCGCCGACAAGTAAATTTGTACATCGCGTGTCTAGCTCCGGATGGTGACTCGAAAGGCACAAGGTTTATACTGATTCAGGCATCGAAAGCCCTACGTCCAGTTCGTTGCTCGTGTATTCAAGCCCAGGTTTGTAGTAGGGGGTACAAACTAGTCGGGAGAGGGAGCCGGTCCCAAGTCCCAGGTGGTTTCGTGGATGTGTTTGTGTGGTTAGTTCGTCTTAGTGTCCATCGACCTCTCTGCGTGTGAACTCATGCTCTCCCTTTTATAGTCTTAAGGGGGCTCTCAGGCGAAGGGTAAAAATGAGATTACATGTGAGGTTATAGTGCTTGGAGTCCTTTGCCTTCGTCATGGCGTCGGGGCTGTACGCGGTGAACGGGGGTTTCCCTATCTGACCCAGCTTTGATGGTATGGATGGAGCTCTGTTTAGGGGAGTTGGTCGAGTGGTTGGCTTGGGCAACTACTCGGGCACCTGGTGCCGAGTGGGAGAGCCGGTGCTTGACTCGTACTGTGCCTCCCTTGACTAGGAGAAGTACCGCCGGGGCAGGTAATCGTCTTGTCTATGCCATTGTAGAGTTCCTGTACGGACACGATGGGCGCCACTGTGGCACAGGTGGCAGCAGGTGCATGCCCATCCCGCTCTGACGAGCAAGGGCACGTCTGGTACGGCCAGGGATGGGCGGTCACGCACGTGGTACGGCAACGACCTACCCGGGCGAGGCGGAGTGCTTAGCCAAGCGGGCCTAGTCCCCTCGGGGGTTCCTTAGCCAGGAAGGGTCAACGCCCCGAGCGTAGCGGGGCCCACTTCCGTGGTGAGGAGCACCCGGATGAGGCGGAGAGTACCCGGGCGAGGCGACGAGTACTCGGGCGAATCGGAGACCGGTCGGGTGAGCTCGGAACCACTCAGGTGAGGCTCCACCCTTTTGTACTGCTCATACCTTGTTTGTGAGGGGTTTTGACCCCGTGAATCTTAGTTGATGATGGTTTAAGGGGTTGAATGTAACATCCTGGATGTTTAGGCAACAATAATCATCATCATTTGCAAGGTTAAGTGTGGTGCTTGACATAATTGACTTGGTCAACTTTCCAACCCTAAGTCAAAACCCCCAAAGCTAAGGTCAACACCCTAAATCTCTATACCCTTCATCGCTAACCTAGCGCGTTCTCCGATTTTCATATAACAACTTCAAAATCGACCAATACGAAAGTTGTTCATTTTCACACAGGACACATTTCGTTCAATTGGCGGCATTTGAGATTTGAAGTGGAAAAGCCCCTAAAACTTGGTCAAAGTCCAGAGCAGTGTCTTGACCAAACAGAGAAATTGACAAAGTTCAAACCAATTTATCTCCAAATCCATGGACTTTTTCATATGACGGCCTTTAAAAAATTGTAGCTGGTTAGCTGGACTACAAGTTTTGTATTATTCAAACTTTTTGCATCTTGGCGTCCCGTCCCACGCGGCCACGCCCGTCCCATGTGGACCTCCTCGGTGGTCCCGGCCTGGGTGGCCCGCCGGGAGGCGCCGCACCGCGCGCGCCTTGTCTCCCGCTATGGCGCTTTGTCTCCCGCCCACGAAGGCAGCCGCTGTTGCTCTCCGCCGTCGCCGCCTATTTAAAAGGGCACGAGCCCTGTGCTTCGCCCTCACGCCCGCCACCATTGGTGCCCCAGTGAGCTCCACCCTCTGCCCCATCTCGCCTGCAAGCAACCCGGCCACCCCACGACCCTACTTAAGTTGTCACGGCCACACGCCGTCGAGCGCCGCTCCGCTCGCCGAATTCTGCAGCCGCAGCCGCCTCACCGCGCCGCCGAGCCCCTCGGCCGCTCCGCCCGACCAAGGCCGGGAACCGTCCTAGGTAAGCCCTCGGCATCCCGGCCACTCACGAAGAATCCGGCCCACCTCGCCGCCGGCCAGCTCACATGGCGTGCCGAGGCCCACATTTGTGAAGCCCCAAATCGTCCAGGGTTCAAGCCGTAAAAGCGAGGGTCTTTTCGTAATAGCGAGGGCATGCTTGTGAATAGAAACTTCAGTCCAGGGACCTTCCGGCAAAATAGAATCTTCCTTTTTCTTTTCTTTTTGCTGAATCTTGTAAAATGCATATCAAATCACAGAAAATCATAAAAATGAAAACTCAACTGTTCTGGAATCCTTGTGAAGAACCCTAACTTTTATACAAAGGGAGTTTTCAAATTTATGTTTAGATTTTAAATAATTTTGATTTTACCAGTTTGAGTAGATCTGCAATAATTCAAATTATATGCATGATCTGAAGCTGAATTTTGGATATGTTGTTTTCCATGTCATGTTTGTCTTCTGGTTCAAATTTGGCACAAAGTTATTGAGTAGATCTTTAATTATGAATTAAAGTTTGTTTTCAGCAATGTTCCTGTTTCTGTTTTATGTAAATTAATTTGTTGAGCTTCTGGACCCAATCTTTTTGCTATGCTCCTGTTTCATGGTTTTGCACCCATGATAAATAGTAGAGGTGTTTTAATCATGTTTTATAGGGTCAAGTAATTTTTGTACAAGTTTAACCCTCTTTCATAAATTTAAATTAATTTAAATTTTCTTTGCTGAGTAAGTGCATATCTCTTCATGAATAGATGTTTTGTGCTTCCACATGAATTTC
Organism: Cenchrus purpureus; assembly: GCA_022644695.1. Taxonomy (NCBI): domain Eukaryota; kingdom Viridiplantae; phylum Streptophyta; class Magnoliopsida; order Poales; family Poaceae; genus Cenchrus; species Cenchrus purpureus. The sequence goes on along the minus strand of CP053466.1, from coordinate 66,288,735 downwards.
TAGCTCAATTTGTGGTATATTTATTTTGTATGATTTATTCTTGATTTAAATGAATGAATCTAGTTGTATTTTTCATGCTAGATCTATAGCTTGGATTGATCTAAACTTTTGGCAGTAGCTCATGTGTAGTGTGTTGTACCTCTCTGCAAATTTTCATGGTCATATTGTTTGTATTTCTTCCAGAATGAATTTTCAAAGTAAATCAAGTTTAATCTAAGAATTAAAAGAAGAATAGAAATCACCTTTGTTTTCTTTTCAAATCTTTTGGTTAAACTTCACCAAATCACACCATGAACATCACCCTATATTTTGGTAAAGAGAAATTAATTAATTAATTAATATAGATGTGCACGCAATCACCATCAAATAAGGTGATAAACCACACACGCATACCCCTTTCTTTGATAGGAAGAGTATGCTGGATATATTCTTATCCAGGTGAATGTGGTCACCTATACACCCCCACGTCTACTTTTCAATGCTAAACAACGTTCTCACTCCACATTTATAAATACATGAACTTAATGCATATGCATGTCGTGTAGAACTTCCGGACGGAAACTACGAGTTGGTGCGGAATCAGGGAGATCTCATTTGGAGGAGAAGTGAACGTGGTGGAAGTGCAGCAAGACCCGAACCAAAGTTTGGAGGACTTCGTCACTGACTTTGCTAGTGAAGGCAAGCCCCGGAGCATAACCCAGTTTTCTAACTTTTACATTTACGTTATGCAATGTTTGTGCATTTACGTTTCAGGAGTTGATTTGAAACCCTAGATGCATGATCCTAGGTTCCTATGCTCAAATACTAGCATGATAGGTCGCTAGTGGCCATGCTCTAAGGACACGTAAAAGTCGAGTGATGTTCGTCACTCATGAGCTATAGGTCTCTTATGTTGGAATCATAAGATTTTGTTAAATGGATATGCTCAGGTGGTAAGAGCATGGGACTGGTTCCGGCTAGTAGGCCTGTGGTTAAGCGTTTGAACGTACTAAACATTTGCCGGGAATGGGACGGTAAGCCTAGTACCTTCTTGATCGGTAAGGGATCTATGACCACTAATCTTGGGAAGAGTCCCTCACGCAGCAGTGGTGCATGTGTGAAGTGGGCGGCGTGTGTCTCCGTGGCGGTGATACCTTGTACCAAAGGCGTAGACATGGATCTGAGTCGAAGGCGGTTGGGAACACTTTGGTTGGTGCACATCCACACCCCTGTTGGTTTCTAGTTGGATTATTTTTGGGGTGTGCATTCTTCCGTGTGTTTAGGTTTCCCTTGCAAGGTTAATAATCGATCGATTGTCGGCCTCTCACCGTTACCCGAGAGTGCTTAACCATACACTCTATGTCCCTTAATGATGGAATTGAGATTTAAGTTGGATATATGCTTAATTGTTTGCACAACTTATGCTTGCAGTAGTTGCTTACTTAGTAATGGTTAATCAACTAGAATCTTGAGCTAAAACTTGAAAGTAAGGACATACTTTTTGTTGCTTTTCAGCAAAACAACCCACTAGCCAAAGAGCCTTGCATGTCTAGAGAGTTGGTGATTTTTCATCACCCGCCGGTTAAGTCTTGCTGAGTATTAGTATACTCACCTTCTTGTTGTTGTTTTCGGTGTGATATGAATGATGATGGGTTCCCGTGGCCTGGTTCTCTTCCTCCCGGTTGGGAAGTGGAGTGGGAGGATGACAGTGCTTAGTGACGTCATGGATGGCCTCCTATGACGTTACCTATGACGTTTAGTATGTTATTTCAGTGTTTGAACTACGAACTTTTACCTTATGCAAAGGACTTGGTTTGTAATATTAAAACCTTATGAAGCTTGATGTAATAATTTGTGAAATGTTTATTTCTGGACTCGCCGTCGTGTGAGTTTTAATGTACAATTCTTCGATCCTGGTTAAAGTGATTTACCAAGCTTGACCCGGCAGAGGCGACAAGTTATTTCTGTGTTATTGCTTAATGACCAAATAGACTGGTTTAGGCAATAATATAGAATTAATTTGGGCGGTTCTGTCACATTGAATCACCAGCCCTGGTTTTGACCCCGTCAGGTATGTTTTAGTATATTTTTTTTGTTGTAGTTTTAGATCTATACTTTTCTTCATAGCTGTAAAAAAAATGTACTAAAACATACCATATTATATATTCACTATGTAGATCTATTGATTTGGAGTCCAACACAATTTTGATTTCCATTTTATGATTTTTCTGTGATTTACTATGACATTTCAAAACTACTTTAGGGGGTAATTTGACCGTTTTTGAAAAGTCCATGGGGGTGATATAGACCGTTTCATAGGTTGGAGGGTTATGTAGTCCACACCCCATAGTCAGGGGCTAATGTAGACTTTTTCCACAAATTCAACATCACAAAAGCTTTTGTAATGGAAACAGTATCCAAATAATCTAAAGAATCACAAACCTGTGTACCTTCAATGATGATTTAGTCACACCGGCTTTCAGGTACACTATGTGTATAGTCAGGTCCACAAGAGCAGAGTGTAAAGCATCAAAGTGGACAGGGCAATATGAGTGTAAACCCAGGAGTGCTTTATGTGGGATCCTAAATTCATGGATTGGGACCAAATCTGTGTCACCTGAATCTTTTACTTCAGTCCTATGATGCAAAAGGGAACCATCTTTTCAGAGATGTGGACTGTAAGATGTTGGGTGCAAATGTAATTTTCAAGAAACATCATAAGAGACTGCAAAATGTATCGGGATGTGAAATAACACACTAACATACACACCACCCGTTTCCCAATGTCGGGATGTATATAAGCTCAAACTTCAATATGACAGAAGAAGTTGCTGGACCCTACAATGGAGAAAAGATACAGATCAGGCTAAAGTAAACAAGATTCGTAAACAGAAGGAAAATTACAATACTCAACCTCATCTTCACTGTTGGGTATGTAGAAAGACACCATAACTGATAGATAAATATCTTGCCTAGAATATTTAACAAGAAATGGCTGTGTGCAGAAGCTATTGTCAACATCATCTATTTTCCAAAAGCCAAATGTGCCCTTCGCACCAATATCAATAGTTGCACAATCCACCTAGCATGTCATTATCTATTAGCCAAATATTTCGAAATTCAAAAGTCATCTGGTTAAGAAATATAGCAAAATGACAAAAAAAAAGGAACAATCTAACAGACTTCATTCAATTCCTGGATTGTTCTAGCTTTATACTACCGGTTTAATGAGAAGTTGAGAACACGGTGATGAAACACCACAAGAGGGTAAAAATAATATGTGTTACCATGAAAAACTTCTGATCCTAAGTATATCAACAATTAGACAATGATAAGATTTTTTAGGGTGGCCTATATGCTGATTTCATTTACTCTACTTGCCAATATAGTACAAAAATGTGAAATGATGATTAATAAATACTTCAACTATATAGACAGTATTTCCATCCAGAAACTATACTTCAACTACAAAGAAGGGTAGGTATATGATTGAGTCAGAAGCTAAAGTGCAACCGCACAGTATTTCCATCCAATCTTTAAGTTCTTTTTAATTTATTCTTGTTCAGATTGATGCAATGCATCATGTGATCACAATGAAGCAGCGTTTTAAATTTTATTCTTTTCTATCTCGAAACAATCAAGAAAACTGCATGTATTATTGCATTAGAAGATAGGAAGTGAGAATAGAATACAACATAAAACCCAAGCAGTGAAAATTACACTTTCAAAACGCTCATCAAAAGGTCAGCAAACAATTTCCACCTTCTACTCAAGCAAGAAAATTAAAACCGCCAATAAAACAGAAATACATCTTCCTTTTACTCTGCATGCATAAAGAATGTTGAATTCGCACCTTCGTATTGGGTGACCCTGGCTGGTGATATTGGTGCCCTGTGCTCGTCATCCTCCCACAGGGCACTAATCTTCATGCGGTACCATCTGCAAGGAAACACAATCAAGATCCAAAATGCAACAAGCAATTATTGAATTTCTACGCATTATTGAATTATTGGACAAAGGATATGGAACAGAGAACATTCCTATGAAATGAGATTTCTTTGTCTAAAAGACTAGAAATATGATTTCCCAGAGAGAAAACTGATAAATTGTTCTCCAAAAACCGACTCCAAAATCTACGTCAAATGAATGCGCGCCATTCAAAATCACAAGGAACTTCGCATGTTCATGGAAAGAAATTGAAAAGAGAGGAACGGAAAATTAGTCCAAATCCGCATTACCCTTGCTGGAACAGATCCAGATTATGGAAGCGATCGATGTAGATGGCCACCTCGTGCGCCGTCTCCATGACGACAGGTGCCCATACAGGGATATCACCACCACGCGCGGCGGCGTTCCACACCTGTGCCGACACCGGCGCGATATGATACCGTCCAGCCCTCTCCCAACACCCCGGCGCGCCGTGGTAGCGGTAGGGCCGGCCGCCCTGGACCCTGTGGTGGACGTGGTTGCCTGCTGTTTCGAGGAGAACCGGTGGTTGCATGCAACAGAGAGCTACATGACTGAGATCATGTACATGTAAAGAAAGTTTGAATAAAGAAATTTACAAAGTGTCAAAATTAAATTTCGATTGCATTATTGTATTTTTCATGTAAAGATCTTAAAATCGTAATTGAACTTATTGTATCTGGTTGACGTGTTTTTAATAATACTTTTTTTTATGAAGTTGCAATATTTATTGTGATTGTTTCAGCACCACAAATGTGTCTGTACCATAAACAAATAGTCCAAAAACTGAACAAAGGAACACACAGAAGCAAGTAACTTTTAGTCGCACATGAAGAGTCCTCTTCCAGGTTACTTCCTGCGACACAAAATTACTTCTCTCAACAGAAAGAATGACATAAGAGGAAGTAACTTTGTGTCGCGGGAAGTAACTTTGTGTCGCAGGAAGTAGTCTCAGAGGGCTCTACATTTAAGCCTAAATGGAGAGACCTCTCCGTATAGATTTTGCAAAAAAAATATATACTAGACAACGAACAAATAAGTGCACATCCGTAATAAATTAGTCTATATGCCCAACAAAAGATATTCAAAATGAACAAATGAGGCCACATCATTGACCAATTTAGTCAGCAAAGCTAACATATACTCCCTCCGTTCCATAAAGACTACAATTCTAATTTTTTCTAGAACAGATTAGTGGTGGCACGGAAATTTGTTTGCCAAATGCAGTAAGTTTTGACATGTAAATCAGATCTGACTACTTAATTAAGAAGGTAATTAGATATATTTTCTAGGATTGCATTCTTTGTGAGATTTTTTTTCAAAAGTTAGAATTGCACTTTTTATAAGATGAAGGGAGTAACTTATATAATAATATTGAAGAAATGAGTTTTCATCTGAATAAACTAGTTTACAAAGTAAATACATAACTTTACACTATGTACAAGGACGGTAAGGGAGCGACATCACTAACAATGAGATGCTATCGGCATGTCCTAGGGTCAGCGATGCGACCTAGGAGCCACATCACGAATGGATAAGCTCTCAAACTTCCCTGCGCTTCTTGTAATTTTCTAGGATGGCTACCTCCTATATCATTCAGCAAAGGATCGATCTCTGCCACGCCTCTTCATCAGGGGTGTGTTTGCGACCCTGGCTTAGGACGGCCTGGTCAGCCTAACTGGCCCAGGCGTGGGTTAGCCTGGCTCAAATGGTGCAATGCACTTTGTTTGCGTCTTTGTACCAGATGAGCACGACCCAAGTCAGTTTGGTGTTTGTGTGTCTGTACCAAAAAAGTGTGGCCACTTTGCACTGCAGTTGGGTAGCCTTACCACTCCGCCGGACCCGCCTCCACTCCGTCGCACCCGTCCCCACGCATCTACCCCACGACGCCGGTGCTCCCTTGCTCCCGGCCGCCGCGGCCCTCCTCCTCCTCCTCCTTGACCCGCCGCGGCGGCGAATCCCTACCACGGTCGGCCTCACGGGCGGCGGGCGTGAGACAGTCTATGCCGCCAGCGCCACTTGCCGCTTCATCCCTATCACCGGCGCCGTGCGGAGGGGGACGCGAGCGGGTGGAGGAAGGGTGGGCGAAGCAACGCGGCAGCGCCGGAGCTCCTGCGTGTCGCCGCCGATCCTCGCTTTGAGGTCACCGTCCGTCCCCACCTTGAGGTCGCCGCCGTCCCGCCTTGGGTCGCCGTCGGCCGGATCTGTGCATGCTGCAAGCTCCCACGCCGGATCCGCCGCCCGCCGCTCCCGCCGCCTCCGCCCGCCCGCTGCGCTGCTGCCGCCGACAGCCGAGCTCCTTTTCTCGCAGCGGGAGGAGAGGAAGGAGGAGGTGACCGCAGGAGAGGAAGGAGGAGGTGACCGCACGCAGCTAGTTGCGGCCCCATTGCGCCGCACGCGGCCGGGCTCTCCAGCTACGCTCGATCTGGGCGTTTCTCCAGAGCCATGAGAGAGAAGGGATTTTGCATCCCATGAGCCAGGCTCTCGAGCGGGCCAACCACACAAACACGCGGTGTTGCATCCCAGGAACGCAGCCGAGCTCCCGGGCCACCCTCACAAACACGCCCCAGATAACTCGAAAATGGGCAGGTGTTCACTGAAATGCTCAACAACTGCTTGGATCAGATCCGTGCCCCAACATCCGAAACACGGGTGTTCATGCGTTGCGATGTGAATTTCGATCAGTCCGCCCAGGGACGGAACCTGAACTCCATGATTGGCAGAACTGCCCACATAGAGTTCCTGGAGAATGACATCTACGCCAGGTTCATCATGTGGTCCTTCCCGGAGTTGTTCTGATGACACACGACTTTATAGTACAGCTTATCAGGATTAGTATACATAAATCAAGCAAATACAATAGAATAAATAAGCTTATAAAGAAAAGAAAAAAAGGAAATAAAAAACACATTGGTAAAACCAATACCCGGCTTTCAACCCAGGTATTAAAAGAAGGTTTCCAACCGGTACTAATTGCGGGTTCTCTAGTAGTGGATGATGATGTTCTCTTGGGGTGCAGAAATGACAGCGACTGATAGAATGGCATGGCTGGTTGTATAGCTAAAACACTGGTTACATTCCAGAATTATTTTGCGGCAGTGAGCTCAAAAATTTGTATGGATGCGTGGAGCACACTAAAATTACAGTCAGTTTGGTCTAATACTGGTGTAAAAAAATAAGGGAAAAGTCCCCATGTTCATCCGATTTTCATATACTAAAACTAAACCACACAACTCCACATTGGTTTGATCCGACTCAAGCACAATAGTTGGATTTGATACAGATTAAAAGAAAAAAAAATTGACAGCATGCAGCACATGTTAAAAACAGAGTCTGCACATCTCAATGTTGATTCTTGCTGAGCAGGTCAGACAAATGCTTGCTGCACACCACACAAATGCTTGCTGATCAGAACACATTGCAGACCATGCTAACAGCGATTCTAATCGCTATTCAGTTCATGCCGTACGACCTGTTTCCTTGCATACACAAAAGAACTGGAGCTTGGTGCAAGCACTCTGTTTTCATCAGGTCCAGAAAGTCTGTCAGTTATTAGTGCATACTGCATACTACATAAGAATCGTGTCGTTTTCAGTTCTGTTTATGATCAATGTGAAAAGGATATCAACACTATATGTGGCGTCCACCTATCTCACAGAATAATTCTGAATGTAACTGACCCAACACGCCATAAGAAAAATAAATACATTTAGGGAAATTTTGATGTAGTATGCAAATGAGAACTAACAGTTCTATTCTTTCGGAAAGGCAAACAGTACAGGAATTTATTTATACTGACTAAATATAAGTTATTTCACAATAATAAATCTGACAGTAGTTTCTGGAAAGAGAACAATCCAGGATCCTTAATGGGAAGGAGGAAGATCACCTCAGTATCATTTATGCTAATACAAGGTACTTGGTATGGGAAGGTATTCTCTGAGCTGTTGAATCCACAAAGTGGAGAAATTCTAAAATGGCACCATTTGAAGCTTGTACCTCCTCAGAAATTTGTTTGTCACTGCATATGGCAAACAGAAGTAGCAACACTCTTACTAGTCTCGAAGAAAAATATAAAATGATCTACCGAAGGCAGGTGAAAGTAGAACAGAACTTGCCACTGAAGGCAGGTGAAAGTGAAACAGAGTTTACTTACCTATGGCAACATGTATTTCGTGTATGGTGCATTTGTTCATCCTTCGAACAGCTCTAGCAACATCTCCTCCCGCTCCTGGGGAGTGACTCCTGGGCTGGTGATATTGTTATCTTGCAAGAATCTTGTTAAGCCTGGAACGACTTGCTCAATGACGGCTTCCCGCATCAATGTCCTCAGTTTCGGGTCAGGGACCTTCCAGAGCTTATGGACACTGTAGGTTTTCTGAAACTCAAATCAAATTTAGCCAGCGCGGAGTTTTTCTGAACCAACGGTTGTCCGATTGCACAAGCATGACATGACCGGCGCCCATGACGCTTGCAGGTATTTCTGTATGTAACCCTCGATTTCGGGTGTGAGGGTATGGAATTTCATTTGGAACAATGGATGGAGCTCCTGCCGTATGAAGTGTGTATTGTTGATAAGGAATAGGAATCTGAGGCTGTTATCCGGAAAAGATTCTGATCTTTTAGCAAGCTTTTCTTCTAGAGAAAAGATCATCTCCAATGTAAGCGTGGTAAAAGGATTGGTTTTGTCTTGCTGCGCCGAGAGATGAAAACTGCTTACTATGTCGCGATTAGGGACATAGCTACCAAGCTCTGCTGCTGCACGTACAATGTGATTCAGTCGCCAGTAATCGCCCCACAGGGATTTGATGTAGGTTGCAATGGACCGACTGGCCTTGCAAATGTCGGGTGATCCTTGCGAAGTCTGAATACCCCACTCGTTGTTGTCATCGCTGTCGTTCAGGATACTGTTCCTACCCTCCTCCATCATCTTCCACATGGCCTCTTCCATCCTGTGATTTTTTTCTGACAAGAGGCTGAGCAACTTACTCCGTTGAGCTCCCGTTTCTGCCGAGCACTTCCCAGCGAAACATGACTGGATGCCTTCTGAGGCGCTGGACAGAGCATCACGCACGCACAGCAGTGCCTGGAGCTTCTCTGACGGCATCTGCGCATTATTGGTAGCATCAAGATCCGTGGCAGCTAACAAGGCGTCAACAAAAGGGAGCATCTTCCTGACAGTTGCCTCGACAAGTCCTAACAACTGGACACGGCGGCCCGGCACGTCCGTTCCCCTCACGATGTTCTCGAGATGGGTGGATTTCGTGATATCAGTGAGAGCCCGAATCCACCTCTCTGTGAGGTTATTACGTTGGGGTTGGGCTCGCAGCAAGCTGGTCCCGGCGGACGGATTTGCGGCGATGTCGAGAACCCAGCCGACGCCCATCTCCGACAGCCACATCTCCAGGGTGGCGATGTCGCCGTCGCCGTGACAGAATTCCTTGGCCAGGCGCCTGGCGCGCTCGCGCCTCTTCACCTTTACCTCATCGTCGATACATTCAAGCTGTGAAGCGAGATCTAGTTCGGAGGACAAGGCAGAGCCCCGGCTGGATGTGTAGGTGGTCGAGGAGATACCTGAGCCTGAGGTGCTGCCAATGGCCTTACTGCAAGCGTAGGCCACCGAGAGCATCAGATCTCGGGCTGCAACGGACCACAGGTTGGCCTTCGACGACTTCGTGGCTGCCGCCGGCACGCGTGGTGGGAGAGCCATCGTCGATCCGCCTCGATATCGTCGTCTCCGCTAGGCGCCGCCTGATAATTGCAGCCAACTGAGAGGATGCTTGGTGGGTGGGAGAAGCAGCCAGAATGGACGAACAAGCACAAGCTTACTGGAAATGAGCAAGAAATTTGGTCAATTCGGCCGAGCAAGTCCAGCTAATGCCGCATCCACTCGGTTTGTCGACTTGACTTGTATGTATCAGGGTTTTTTTCCAACCGGTAGAACTAAACCGCCTGCCACGGGTTCCGGTTTACCGGTCCGGTTAGACCGGTCACCGGTGGAGACGAGGTCTTTCGTCCCGGTTGGGACGGTTAGACCGGTCACCGGTGGAGACGAGGTCTTTCGTCCCGGTTGGGAAGGGCGGGCGTAATATCCCTAAGGCCCAACCGGGACGAAAGGTGAGAGACAAAAGGCCTCCTTTTGTCACAGGTGGCAACCGGAATAAAGGGGGCCTTTATTCCGGTGGTAGTCCCGCCGAGACAAGGGGCGGTGGTCAGCGCCACCCTTTAGTCTCGGGTGGTAGCTCCGCCCGGGACAAAGGGGAGGCAGTGCGCACTGGCCCACCTTTAGTCTCTGTGGTAACACCAGCGTCATTTTTTTTTTTCAATTCCAGTTGTTTTAATAATGTTATACGTGTATATTCTCACGTATATGAGTGTATTTTACGTGTACGTATAAATGTTTGCACTAATTATACATGTCTACTATATATACGTACTATATCAAGAGAATAAACTTATAAATAAATATATACACACTATATATATATATATATATATATATATATATATATATATATATATATATATATATATATATATATATATATATATTACATCGAAAGGAGATTGTATTTTAAACTAGTATATATACATCAAAATATCGTTTCATTCTAATTCTAGTCTCAAGTTCCACCGGAGGTGCTAATTAATATTTCTGAATTGGATGACCGTCATAAAAATGTCTTCCCTTTGAGCTAATCACCTCGTCCATCATGAATCCCACGAGACTTTCTTGAATCGCCAAGAGACGATCCTTCTTAATGATTGCGTCCCTAATCATGCAGTCCTGTAATGTGCAAATATGTTAATATATAACACACAAGAATTAAATATATACACGGTTAGAAAATGATGTCTTATTAATAGGTTTACCATAATACTTACAATATAATCTCCGGGTTCATGTAGGCAAAAATTGTGGATGAACTCACACACATAGTATGCACATAAATTGGTCCCTTGTTCCTGTCTCATACACTAAATTGGAGAAAACAATTATGAAATATTAGTGTTATTCCTTTTATAATTTGCTCAAGCTGAAGTTGTTTTTGTTTTACGCTTAGGAAAATCGGTATAGAATCTAAGTTTAGGTTTCCATTGTCCAAATGCTCATAGTAGTGAATTTTTCCCAAGCTCGCGACAATAATGAAAGTTAGAGCTAGTGTTGGATAGAATTATTACTCTTGAAACATATCTTGTAGGTCTTGGTATTTGTCAGGGTTTCTTTTCAACGAATCAAAGACCATGACGTTGTTTCTTGTCGACTTGAATTACTAGAAGAATCCATGGAAGTGTATATACATGTATGGTGAAAAGATGAGAACTAAATAATAATAACTAGGATAATTAGAAATGCAAACCCTTAATAAGATGGTAATCGCACACACTCGAAGTTGTAAGGTAGTAGTATCACTTCCTTCAAATGCAGCCGATTCAAGGTTCTAAGGATTGTTGCTAATGTTGTTTTTTGGTTTGAGCCTTACTTGGTTTTGACAAACTAATGATGGGTCCATGAAACTTATTCGGTGATAACCCTGCTTTCTCATCGTAGTAAGTTCCAGACTACAGAAAATGAAAGACAAAGTTAATTAGCGGATTCATTAATTTATTAATTAGCACATGAATTGCAAGTCACTTACCAACACCGTGCCATGATAAGATCGGTATTCGTGAGTCAAGATGGTAAATTTCATAAATATCCTTGAATCGCAGCCGGACCAACTTCTCGCCTTCACCGAAAATCATCAGGTCTAACAAGCATGCCAACCATCTCCAGTGCCCTCTTTAGATGTCTTCATGTAAAAGTCATGAAATCTGCATCCGAGTAGGCGTTTCTTCACCAACTCGGCCCGACAAGAGATTTTCCATGCTCGTAGTGCCATCTAGGTACAAGTTTTTGTCCCGAGGAGGTGATTCGTGGCGAGAACAAATTCTAGTGGGAGCCTGTTGCTTCTTGCATTTGAATGACATGCACTACTTGTTCTGTAGGCATAAGTGCAAGAGCTCGTTCAGGTGCAGTGAGGCCGGAGGCGACGTAAGTCTGTACTCCCGACGTCGACGCTTGTGTTGCCTTCTTCGTTGAAGGCTCTTTCGCCGACGTCGACACTTGTGTTGGCTTCTTCTTCTTCCTATAATCCTGTGGCATCGTCGACCTTGCATTTCTTGTTCGATATAACTATTTGGTGACCCTCCCGCCTCTTCTTCTCAGAGGGACTTCTCGGAGCGGTCATAATCAATTTTCAACTTTACCCGTTTCTTTTCATTTTCCTGCCACTCTATGAAAGCTTTGAGTTTCACCGGATCTACTTTATTCTTTTCTTCCAGCTGCTGCTCCCTATAATCCATAGTTACTTTATGAAAATAATCCTTTACTTGTTTTTGGCACTCTGCCTCATTTTGTCATGTCATATGGTAGCTTTCTTTTAACGGGCTGCTTTTTCCCTTTCTTCGTCGGGGCTTGGTTGGCGGGGGCATAGACTTGGTAGATCGTGACGGACCTCTTGGGAGCTAGCTCGGGAAGATTGCTTTGGTGAAGGTTCCTTGGTGGTGATTGATGACGAGGAGGTCATCATCATTATCGCTCGCACCAGCAAAATTCACAGGTTGTGGAGACGGTGAGCGATGAGGACTCGGTTGCGATCTCGGCAGACTCTGCATCGGTGGCTGCCTCGGTAGCACTCTCGTATCGGTGGCGCTGCTCAGACTCCTGCATCGGTGGTGGCATCTTAGGTATTATGATGTAACGTTTGGGCCACAATATGATACAGTGAAGAGCATCCCGCAGGTGTCCTTTCCCGTCACCTCCCGGGATGTCTAGCTCCATGTCGTTAAACCGTGGGTTAGCAATCTCCTCCACAAAGAACCGAGGCGTAGCTGTGAAATCTGGAATCTTATGTGGCTTGTACGTCCTAGGAGATGTGCAAAAGTACTTCTGTACGCCACCTATATATCAAAGGTAGAGAAATGATGAAGTTATTAAATGCTTGAGACATGCATCAGAGGTTGAGATATAATTGCATGTATAATCATATTTATACCTTCATTGTGATGTTGCCGATCGGCTTGTGCAGCTCACATGCTACCGACAAAGTTCATCCACTGGGTACCGTTCGTTGTCCTCTACTTGAACTTCTTCTTGGTTTGCCCTTTGTTCTTCGGGGGCCTCTGTGGAAGCACAACTACTTTTGCGAGGGGAAGGGCTAATGATGGGATCCACCGTGCTTGGGGCAAGGTGCTCGAGAATGGGTGATCTCGGGCCACCGCGGTCACTCATCGTTCAATCTCTGCATTCATACGTTCTTCATGTTGTTTTAGTTGATCCTTCATCGTCTCGCGCCAGTTCACGCTCTTTTCTTCTTTTGCGACTTCTATAGCTATCTTCGTATCCCTTGAAAGCAAACTTCCACGGTACAACCCCGCACTTCGCAACGTCACTGGTGTTCCTGGATTCTCGAGCGCCAAAGGAGCTCATCGTTCTCTCTGTTAACAGTCAATCTTCCCGCTTTGACATCTTCAACCTTTCTCATAATCTCAATTGCCGCCTCCCGTAACGTGGGTGGGAATTCAAGGGAACCATCATCAGGGTTCAATCTTCCACCGCGGGCATAATACCAATTCTTCGATCGTTCGGACCAGTCAAAGACCGCTGGTACGATACCTTTGTTGATCAGTTCTTCTTCCATCTTCCGCTACTTGGGTGCTGCAACCGCGTAACCACCTCGACCAAGACGATGGTTGTATTTGGTCCTCTTACTGGTACTTTTATGAGCTTGTGCGCTCTTCTTGGCGAATTCTTCAGTTCTCTTGTAATCCACAAAGGACTCCCAGTGATCCTTTAGCTTGGGATAATCATCCCAATTTGGAGTTCGATTCTTCTTGATATAATTTTTGTGCAGCTGCTTCTTGAAACTCTGCAATTGTTCCGCCATCTTCGATAGAGTCCATTTCTTCACAAAGTTTGGGTTGACGCCTGGTGGAAGTGTGAAGTGTTTTAAGATCATTTCATAACATATTTTTTAGTGCATCCGGAACCACCCATGGATTATCTTCTTTTCCCTTCCTTTCTCTATACGATATGGGCACGTTGTCCCTCACAATAGCACCGCATTGGGACAGGTACTTGTCCCTGACCTTCTTTAGTTCCCATGGCTGGCCAAGCTCGTTGACTTCCGTGATATGAAACTTCACGTCATCGATGATTACTTTTGTACACCCTCTCTTTGTCTTTTTGATTGTCGAGGTTGAAGCCTACAAGTTGCGGATTCGTTATTAACGCGGGGTTCGAGAATGAATGCATGATGAACTTAATGCATGATGAACTTAATGCATGATATATATACCTCGTTGGAACCTTCTGCATTAACAATGAGAACGTCTTCATTATTGTCGCTATGGCGGTGTCGATGTCCTCGGTTATGTTGAGGAACCCGTTCGCCTGGCTTCGCTCCTCCTCGGTGAAGGTTGGGATCTCGGTATTATTTGAACCGCCAAGAATAAGGGTTCTCCATCATCCGCGCATCCTCGCTATTATTACCCATAACTCAATTTCTATGAATTTCTAAACGGCACAATTTTTCAATCAACAACAATCTCTATGAATTTATGAGAATAAACAAGAATTTCTATAAATTTCTATGAATTTCATGAATTTCCGAGAGTAAACATGAATTCAGTCAATATACAACGATTCCTGAGAATTTCTATGAATTTTTAAGAATAAACAAGAATTTCTATAAATGTTTAAGAATTTTCCTGAATTTCTGAGACTAAACAAGAATTCCATGAATATACAATAATTTCTATGATTTTCTATAAATGTGTATGAATTTCCTTAATTTTCTATGAATAAATAATTATTTCTATAAATATCTATTAATTTCCTGAATTTTTGAGGGTAAACATGAATTTCTATGAATATACAACAATTTTAGAGAATTTCTATAAATTTCTGAGAACAAACAAGAATTTTCATAAATTTCTATAAATTTCCTGAATTTCTGAGGGTAAACATGATTTTCTATGAATATACAAGAATTTCTATGAATTTCCTAAATTTCGAAGAATAAATAAGAAATTCTATAAATATCTATGAATTTCTGAGAATAAGTAAGAATTTCTATGAATTTCATGACGATGCCTACCAAAGTGGCGGGTGAGGAGAATGACAACGCCGGGCGGAGGTGTCATGGGCGCAGACGTCGGCGTAGACGTCGTGGCGAGACGTCGGGCGGCGGAGGCATCGTGGGCGGAGACGTCGTGGGCGGAGGCGGTGCGAGACGAGATGTCGGGCGCGAGACGTCGAAGGTCGGGAGACGGTCACTAGCTGCCGAGTTAGACAGGCCAGCGGACGCAACACGACTCGGATATCTGTCGATTGCATAAATTTTTTCATTTTCTAAACAATATAAATGAAGAAAGTAAAAAATGTTGACGCCGCAAAAAATTGCCGACGTCAGAAAACTCAATCCCGGCCGCGCGTCGGGCAGAAGCGGCGGCGCCATTGGCCGGGGATTGAGCACCACGCTTGGAGGCGGCGACGGCGCCTACCACGGCGCGAGGAGACTTGACGGCCGGACAATCATGGCCGGGGTCGGACGGGGACGGTGGCGCGAGCGGTCGGCGCGACGGATCGACGGCGGCGGGCGGGGGACAACGCGCGGGACGGCGAGGGAGCGGCGATGGCGGAGAGACAGCGAGACGAACGGGATGACGTGACGCCGACGGTCGGGATGGCGCGAGCGCAAGACAGCTGTGCCGCGGGAACGGCGTGGCGTCGGTCCACGTGTGAATCCGGTAGAGGAGGCCGCGCGGCGGGGACGGCACGGCGGTGGACAGCGGCGCGAGAGCGCCGAGAGACGACGTCGGCACGGGGAGACGACGCGGCGACGAGAGACGACGGCGGGCGACGGCGACGCAGGTGCGGCTGCGAGGAGACAGCGGGCGGGGGCGGCGCTGGAGGCGTGGTGGATCAGTAGGGGAGAAGGAGAAGAGAAGACGGATATATATCCCCCCACCTTTAGTCTCGGGTCGTAACACGACCGAGTAAAAACTCTTTGTCCGGGTGGCCAGACCGAGACAAAAGGGGGGTCTTTTATCTCGGGTCAAAATACCACCCGGGACAAAAGGGCCCTTTCGTGCTGGAGCCCCCTGAAGGGCAAAATTTAGCCCTTTTGTCCCGGGTGGTATTACGACCCGAGACAAAATGCCCCTCTTTAGCCTAGGGCCGTAATGCCACCCGGGACAAAAGGGTAATTTTGGGCGGGAAGTTGTTTTCCCCCTATTTCTTTCCTCTTTTCTCTTTCTTTCTCTTTGCAACTTAAAAAATAGTAACTTCTAATATTTCAATCATACAAAATTATATTTAGTTAAAATATAATAAACTGTACTTTGCTATGCAAAATTATATTTTAGAGTTGTAAACATTCACTTTCAATTTTCATTTGCAACATTGATGTGCATTCCCACTAAAATTCAATTAAATCGAAAAAATACTAAACTAACTCAGAAAAATCTCAAACTTGGTGGGTTAATCTCACATGACATATTCAAGCTTCATAAAAACTTTGAGACTAATACAACACTGCAAAGTGCATGGACTTCAGAATCGTTAAGAACTTAAATGTATAGACATGGTTCGATGAAAGGTTCCATATAGCTTTGTGAAGCACGTGTACTCCATCTATGTCGATATGGGCTGAAATTTTTTTGGTTGTCATTTACACCCAAAATATTAGCTCACGCGAGATCTTAGATTTTTCTGATGACCAAATGTATTATAGGTTTTTTCTTCGTCCTAAAGGTGTTAGAATATTGTGAATTACACATCAATAACTCAAGAATTATGATTTGGCTTTCAGATAAATTAGACTCCTAAGGCACAAGAGAACTTGTGGCCAAGTTTGGCACCATTCCGGATTGTTTCAGCGGTGCTCTCAGCTCAACTTTTAATTTCTAGGCAATGTCGCACGGAAATTCAATTAAACCGAAAAAATACTAAACCAATTCAGAAAAATCTCAAACTTGGTGGGTCAATCTCACATGACATATTCAAGCTTCATAAAAAATTTGAGACCAATACAACACTGCAAAGTGCATGGACTTCAGAATCGTTAAGAACTTAAGTGTATAGACATGGTTCGATGAAAGGTTCCATATAGCTTTGTGAAGCACGTGTACTCCATCTATGTCGAAATGGTCTGAAATTTTTTTTGTTGTCATTTACACCCAAAATATTAGCTCACGCAAGATCTTAGATTTTTCTGATGACTAAATGTATTATAGGTTTTTTCTTCGTGCTAAAGGAGCTAGAATATTGTGAATTACACATCAATAACTCAAGAATTATGATTCGGCTTTTAGATAAATTAGACTCCTAAGGCACAAGAGAACTTGTGGATAAGTTCGGCAACATTCCGGATCGTTTCAGGGGTGCTCTCAGCTCAACTTTTAATTTCTAGGTGATGTCGCACGAAAATTCAATTAAACCGAGAAAATGCTAAACCAATTCACAAAAATCTCAAACTTTGTGGTTCAATCTCACATGACATATTCAAGCTTCATAAAAAATTTGAGACCAATACAACACTGCAAAATGCATAGACTTCAGAATCGTTAACTTGTTGGAGACCAATAAAAGAGTTGATCACATTAGCATTACACAATTGATTTGATCAATAATCAATATCAATCACGCAAGTACGGTGTCTCTTCACGTCCAAGCAATATGCTTGGGTCTACTTCGACAGCGAACGGAGGCATGCGATCAAACTGATCATAATCATCAGATTGATCTGTTTTGTCCTCGACTCCCACGATTACTCTTTTACCCGGAAGAACTATGTGACGCTTTGCCTCTTGTGGTCCTTCTTGTGGATTTTTATTCTTCGGTACGCTAGTCATATCCTTGACATAGAAAACCTGATGCACATCTTTGGCAAGGACGAATGGATCATCTTTGAACCCAATCTTGGTCAGGTCCACTATTGTCATTCCATATTCATCTTTCTTTACGCCATTTAGTTTTACCCATTGGCAAAAAAACAGAGGGATGTTCATCGCTCCGTACTCAAGCTTTCATATCTCTTCTATGATACCATAATAGGAGGTCTTGCACCCATTGTTGTCGATGGCGTCCCATACGGACACCACTATTTTGGTTTGTGCTTTGCGATCTTGAGCTCTCGTGTAAAATTGTAACCATTTATATCGTAAGCATTTTGTAATTGTGCTACAAGGTCCCCTAGCTAACAAAGCTAGTTGTGGATGAATCGTTGAGTTACCGATGAGTTGTTCACTCAACCATGAGGGAAATGTTTCCAAGTGACGGCGTGTAATCCAGAGTTCGGATTTGGTTGGATTTTGAGAAGCAATAATCTGCTCGTGTTCCGTCCTATACGGAGTCACCATAGATGATTGTTGCGGTGACGCTTAGGTGTGCTTTAATGAACAAATCGATTATTACTCAAACTTGATTTCCTTCCAATGGTGCCCTTTCCTTGTGGCCTCCCCTCGTGTCGTGATACTGGAAGCCCAATCGAGTCAATTGAGTCGACAAAATCAATGCAAAACTCAATGACCTCCTCAGTTCCATATCCCTTGGCAATGCTTCCTTCCGGACGGGCATGATTAAGAACATATTTGTTGAGGATTGACATGAACCTCTCAAAAGGCCACATGTTGTGAAGTTATACTGGATCGAGAATAGTAATTTCTTTGACAACGTGTACCAGGAGGTGCATCATAACATCGAGGAAGGAAGGTGGAAATGCCAACTCAAAGCCGACAAGACATTGAACCGCATCATTCTGTAGCTTTCCTAGCTTCGCTGGATCGATTGCCTTCTGTGAAATTGCATTGAGAAATGCACAAAGCTTTACGACCAATAATCGTACATTCTCTGATAGAACACCCCTCAACACAACTGGAAGCAACTGTGTCATCAACATGTGGCAGTCGTGGGCCTTTAGATTTGTGAACTTCTTGTCTTTCATATTTATGATCCTCTTTAAATTCGACGAGTAGCCAGACGGAACCTTCAAACTGTTTAGGCAATCAAACATGCTTTCCTTCTCTTTCTTGGTGAGAGTGTAACTAGCAGGACCTAAGTAATCATCATCATCATCCTCTTCCGGATCTTTTTCATCATCATCCTGTAGCGGAACTTTCTCATTCTTATGAAAATCTTTTAGGTCCTGTCGTGCTTCCAATGTATCCTTCGAGTTACCGTAACAACCCATGAAACCTAACACATTCACGCAAAGATTCTTCGTAAGGTGTGTTTACACATCTTATCCTATATATTTATAAGTCAACTAAACATGAGAAAAGAGCATAAATGTTAATATCAACTTAGAATAGGGTGCCACTAACAGTTTTTCTGGAGATTTGGTAAATTATATAAATCCAGAACCATTAGGGAAAAGTGCTAAAAGAATCAAATCTAGAAGACTCGAAGGCTCAACTCAACGAGACTTGGCACCCAAGAAAGAAGCATCTAGAAGAAGCAACGGACCACCTGGCCGAAGTGGACCCCGAGGGGGGCCCACCCCAGCCCGATCGGCCTGGTGGTGGGGCCGGTCGGCCTCCCCCGGGCGCCACCTCAGCCCTACTTCCAGAAGGTTCTTCCACCGCCACGAGGATCAATCTAAACCACTCGTTAGGTCGGTTTGATCAAACGGCGCACGCCTACCCCTCGTATATAAGCGATCCCCCCCCGGCAGAGGCATCCGAAACCCGAGTTTGCATACACGGATCAAGTCATCAAGTCAGAGATACTACGCCCTAGAAACACCATATAGTAGAGTAGCTAGCTAGTCTAGATCTAGGAGGAGGCAAGGCATCTACTTGGCTCCCCGATCGCCTAGAGGCGATCGAGATCTTGATCTAGCTTCGCTCTTGTAAGTTCTTATCTAGTTCCTTACATTTGTTATCTGACATATGTTCTTATCAATGATTATATTACATTATATGCTTTGGTGTTTATTATGATTACATGTTTAGCATAGTTGATTTGCCTTTATATTCATGTATGGAGTCGTATAGCCCTCGCCTAGATCATTTGTTAACATGGGTGAGCAGGTAACAAAGGTAAGCGTGGTGCTTATATTTTATTTATCTGCGATTGCACCCTATATGCCGGGTCGTGTGGTAGATCGTGGTGGTGACAAAGACTATTGAGTCCTTGATCCACCCCCGTGTATAGGACTAGTGGAGCCTTATCTTTGTTTGGGTTGTTTCAAGTTTCGGTCTTGATCCTCCGGATAGTCTCCCATGCATTAATATAATAGTTCTTCTTCCATGATTGTTAAATGTTTGCACTAATCATAGTTTGCATTGACATATAGTTTAGAGTTACCGAGGAGTATCCTCTCTAACTAGACTTTGCTATGTTTCTCTTGCTATAATGACCTTTCTAGCTGCTCATGATGTTATGACTTGAACAATGCTATCAATATCTTTATCTTTATGTTTATAGCAATTGATATATTTTGGCCACTCTACATTATAAAGCTGAGAGATGAGCATGTATTAGCTATTATGGATTAGAAAGACTTCTTTCCTGTGGTAGAATATAAATACGATACTGGTTTTACTCTGGTTAAAATGCTACAATGGTAATTCCGTATATATATATCTTCTTTTCTAGAGATTCAAGGCATATGTAAGAGTACCATATCCATGCGTTTTACGGCACACGTCGGTGACAACCTATATCGAGGTTGTGCTATGAATCGTGTCGAGTTCACCTTTAGTTTAATCTGAAAGCAACATCGATATACACTTAGCATCATGTTAAGATATACCTTTGCATTTCGGTGCCGTCGATAGAGATGGATCTTATATCCGTTTCTAGTCGATGACGTTAGCAAGAAGAAAATCTTAAGGAAGGCAAGGTCAAATCAGTCCCTAATTCTCGGCCTCTTAGCTCTTGGGAATTCAACAAAGCTTAACACCAGCTTTGAAATTTTGAAACAAGTATAATACTCACTATCCCTAGGTCTCATTCTAATAATCATTAATAAATCTGCTATTTGAGCTCAAATGCAAATCAACATGGTACAAGCTAGCCAATTTTGTGGAAAAGCTCATGAAGATGCCAACAAACACCTTCAACATTTCTTGAGATATGTAGCACCTTCAAGATCAAAGATGTGCTAAGTGATGTTTCCTTAAATCTTCTACTTTATTCCCATTCTCAAATCATAGCAATGGTTTTACTCCAACAAAGACAAATTTACAACTTGGACATTGTCTCGCCTTTAGCAAAGTTCTTTCCTATAGGCAAAACCAATGCCTTGATGAGGAAAAAAGATAGGTTTGAGGTGCCATCAAGCATGGGAGCGCTTTCAGACTACTAATACCCACATCATGGAATGGATAACGTTGCTCTTTTCTACCACGGGCTCTTGTCACCAACACCAACACGATGGAAAGGTAGGTGCCAACACTGTCCACTCAAGCTACTAACCTTGTGGGAAAGATGGCGTCCAATCAAACTTGGAACGAGGAACGCCAACCCTCAAGAAAGAAAGAGGAATGCACCCAAGGAGGTAGACATGTTTAAAAATGGATTCTTGATGAAGAGGCTTGAAGACAAAGCCCACGAGAAGAAGGAAGTCATGCAACTCTTGAATCCGCATGACCCTGTGAAGAGTGTGGAAACACTGGACACTCGGGAGTCAATGCCCTCAATACTTGGAGGAGGTGGAACTACATATAACAACCAATTCATACATCAATAGAATCAAGGATGGACTCCACTACAGGTAACTACAGGTAATTATCAGGTAATAATATCAATTTCTCACCTTTTGAGACTCACCTTTTCAAGAGACTTAGTCCATATAGTTGAATCTGTCCAAGTTAGCTTCCAATGATAAAATGCTAGAAACTATTAGTAATAAAATGGAAAGTTTTTCTTCGCCATCAAGAACCAACATAGCTTTAATAAAATGCTAGAATCTGATTTCTCGGCATCATCTGTTCCCACTACTAGGTAAGATTCCGGGCGTAAGAATTAGAATCTACAAATCTTGTCGATATCTACTCTCAGATCTGTGTTCGAGTAAGATAGAAAGAAGGCCCAAGATGGGACCGGGCATGCCCGCCAAAAGAGAGATCGAAGGCCGTCACCATCACCATATTGGAGCCTACATTCAAGAATTGGGTCTTTGCGTGACTTTGGGTCTCCATAATGCCTAAGGTAATATATAAGAAAATCAATGGTTCACCTTTATTGTATACAACCATGTGAGCAGTTGAAACATGACCTATGCTCACCCGAGGGCATCCTAGACATATGTGGGTGTAGCTCCTACATGGCTGCCAACCATTTGTGGTTGAGGCGGGAAGTGAGAACGCTCCAATCATTTTGGGTCGTCCTTTCCTTGCCATGTCAAAAGCCATCTACGCCGCTAAGATCGTCTTCACCATCAATGGGAAAGAAAGGAGATTCAATTTCAAGAACAAGATCCTAAAAGCTCCTGCACACCCTCGATATCCTTACCCCCAAGAACACGCATTATCGAGAAGAAAGAGAGATAGAAGGAGGAATAAGAAGAACAATCGACCTCAACCGCATGTGGAGGAAGTTTGGATGATCAACACGATTCAATCGTAGAATGAGAACCTCCTTCACCATTACTGTAAAGCTTGAAGACCGGAGTTCCATCAATCAATGGAACTTCCAAATGTTATACGACGCCGGATCGGG
Organism: Cenchrus purpureus; assembly: GCA_022644695.1. Classification (NCBI taxonomy): domain Eukaryota; kingdom Viridiplantae; phylum Streptophyta; class Magnoliopsida; order Poales; family Poaceae; genus Cenchrus; species Cenchrus purpureus. The sequence continues at coordinate 66,266,078 of CP053466.1, read as the reverse complement.
CATCAACCTAATGTCTAAGGTAACCTATGAATTAATATATGATGACCGCCTTTGTATTCCACATATATAATGTTGCGGATAAGATCAATCAATCAGTTCTATAAGGAATTGCAGATCCACTGTCAAGATAAAGGACCACTATGTCATGACTCGACTTTTTAGTCATAGACATGGGAGATGAGCAAGATCCTCCCATCGTGCTTGGAAGACCGCTCAACTGAACAAGAGCAATCATCTACATCATATGAGATCCACTTCGCTTCACAAAAATCGCCGCTACTTCAATACTTATCAGATCCCAAGAACCAAGAAGAACAAGACGCCTTGATGACGTACAATTAAGCACACAAAGTTGATGTCAAGAACATTGAAGAAGAGATCAAGGAGAAGTCCGTCTTCTACCAAGATACGAACTTGTTACTCGGAAAGGTCTCCACCGAAGAAACAAGTTTGGAAGAAAGTACACCTTCGGAAGTGAGAGCCGTGTGTGGTTCGAGGACCGGTGGATGGTCGCCTCGGTGTGATGAGTGATTGACAACGTGGTGTAGACCGATTCTTGGCTAAGTATTGCAGGTGCGGTTGATCAGTGGTGCGGTGAAGAACAAGCGTGAAAGGTCGGTGAGGCCTCGTGTGGAGAAGACAAGTAGGCTTGGTTCGAGGGACCCGTGGCCAGCGGGTCAAGTGGGCCGCATGGTGGCAAGAACGGCAAGATGAAGTCATGGACGGTTTCTTGGTTGAGCCTCAAAACCAAGGTCGAGCCGGACTACGTGGGAGCCGAGTCATGAGTGGTGATTGGCGAGGCTACACCTAGTTCATGCGGGTTTCCGTGGTTCACCAGAAAACCACCGGGTTCCTTGGTTGATCCACAAAGCCAAGACCAAGAACCAAGACGGAGGTGCAGAGCCTGCATCGGCCTCGACCGGTGGTCTCGACCGGCTCGATCGGTGGCCGGCCCGACCGGCCGGTGTGCGACGACGCAGTCCAATCTTCAAGCGGAGGACACGCGGGATCGCAAGGCTTGCGTCGAGGCTAAGCAAGTTTCGGTTCGGGCATTCGTCCGATGGTGCGAAGACAAAGACTTCCAATCGCCTCGAGGGGCATGTATCCCTAGTTAGCTAGTAAGGGTATTTTAGTCTTTCGGTTGCCTCCATATAACCCAAGTGGTGAGAGGATGGCAGCCATCTCTTGGAACCCTAGCTCATTTGGTTTTCCTATTTTCCTTCCTATTTTCTTAGGATTTTCGTAGGACTAGCTTGAGAGCTTCATGGTGAGATCTTGTGAGAGGAAGGATGATCAAGGCGGCAAGCTAGACCTTGTATGAACCTCTTTGGTATGTATAGATGATTCGTGGTTCCTCAAGGCTTGGATGTGTCTTTCCTGCTTTCTCCTTTTTGGTGATTTTCGGAGCCCTTTCTTGGCAATTTTCTTGGAGCGATTTCGAGGCCTTTCTCTTTGGGATTTGGTGGGGGATGTATGCATGAACCCTTCGTGGTTCTTTACCCTTTGATTCCCCTTCCAAATCCGTGAGCAAAGGCTCGATTTTGGGGTTTTCGTGGCTCTAGGGTTAGAGGCGTTCTTGGTGAGATTTCTTGATTCCTCTTGATTTGACAAGTTTTGGTGGACCAAATCTTGGCTATGGAGTACCCATGAGGTGTTCCTACTATCCCCAAAGTCTTGTGCAAAACCGTGGAGCGGATCGGGAGATCGGGAGTTGGATTTGGAGGAGTTGACTCGCGGGCGCTGTTCATCCCAGCCTGTGCACGACCGGCTCCGACCGGTTTTGACCGGTCTGACCGCATAGCCCTTGGTGGGTTTTTGTCTCGGGAACAGCCTTGTCCGTGTGGTTTTGTCCCGTGGTCCCGCTGATCAGTTCTTGGAGTGTTTGGAGTTGTTTTGCTAGGATTTGTGAGGGGTTCTTCTTCCTCACTGTGTTGTGTTTCGTGGTGGTTTTTGTTCCAGGCCTAGAGGATTCATCGAGGCTTCCGAACGTTCTGGCGGCTGTAGCCACCTACCGACCGGCCTCGCCACCGGCTCCCACCGGTCACCCGGTGTCACCGACCGGCAGCCGAGGCCATCGTCTGAGTAGCACAGAAGCGTGCAAGTTTCTGTGTTTTGGTGAGTTTTGGCTAGGAAGGTTGAGTGTTGGTTCCTAGGGACCGCACTCCAGTGGCTGCGTGGTCTTGACCAACTTGGGTAGTTGGGTCGAGACGTGAGTTGGAAGTCATGGTTCGCCTTGTTGGAGTTCTCATCTCCTTCGAGAAGAATTTTTATCGGCTCCCATTCACTCCCTCTCGGTTCGCCTAATCCGTCCTTCAATTGGTATCGAGCTTCGGGTCTTTTATTGACTCTTATCAGTCTAAGATCCAAAGATGGCGTACTAGGAACGGGGTTCGGGTCCTCCGCACTCGATGGGAAGAACTACCGATGTGGCAAGGCGGATGGCGGCGTTCCTCCGCGGAAAGGGTCGATCCTTTGGGATGTCACGGTGAACAGCCTTATGTTCATCCGATGAACTTCCTTGCTCTAGGATCGAGGGATATGTTCAAGCCAACAACAAGGTCCGACTACTTGTTTCGCGTCTCGTGGTCACCGAATTCGATCGGGTTCAGAGGACTTAGCTTGTAGGATTTGGGAGCGCTTGAAGGATGCTCATGCCGGAATGCTCGTGTTCAGTCGGATGTACGCGACTTCACAGGAGAGTACGAGAACTTCACTCATCTCCCTAGTCCGATGATGCCCTTTTCCGCGATTTACTCGTTGCTAGAACAACATGAGAGCCAATGTGGACGCCTCCCATACAATGATCATGATAGAGCCGTGAAGCTCTTGCACTCGTTGGATCGCACTGTATGGGACGGGAAGTTTGAGGCTATTGTTGAGTCCGAGTATGACACCTTGACGGTGAACGAGCCGCTGTTCTCAAGCTCAAGCTCTTTGAGTTGGACCGTGGTATGACAGCCAAGATCGAGCCCGACCGATTCTCATAGTCTCGCCTCGTTAGTGGCAAAGGAGCTAAGTCTAACGCCAAACGCATCCTCCGTGATGTACTCATCTTCTTTGATGTCTTTGCGATGAGGAGTTCGACGTGCTTGGAGAAGACAAGCCGGGCGTTGACCGGTTCGAGAGGTGCACGAGAACCGGGTGAACACGAGGAGGACAGGACGCAGCTTCGGCGGCAAGCCAGACACTTCGCTGCCGCCCGGAGAAGATGGGAGAACAAGGACGGCTACAAGGACGGCCAGGCACCGATCGAGCAAGGATGGCAAGTACCGATCGAGGCGCCGATCACAAGCACAAGAACAAGCACAAGGACGAGCGACGGCCGAGGAAGAAGGATGGTCAAGGCAGAAGGCCCGAGCAATGGCCTGAGCGAGCGACGCCGACTCCAGCCCCGCCTACTCTTCCTCAAGCTCGAGTAGCAAAGTGAAGATGAAGGTGATCGCGCAAGAACAAGAAGTCATCCAGAACTTGAGCGGGTTGAGTTGCTCATGAGAGATGGCTTCATGCATGGCCCGTAGCTCCCAGAAAGAAGAGCTACTGAGTGACTCCTGACCGACTCGAGGATGAGGTATGTGATGAGCCTCTCTTTGCGCAAGGAGAATGATGAGTTGGTTGACTTGCTTGATAACCGCGATCACATGCTTAGAGAGGCCAAGAAGATGAGGAAAGAGCTTAGGGCCTCACTAGAAGATGCTAGGAACCGTGGTGGTCGAGCTAGAAACCCGTAACCTAGATGCTAAGCTTGAGATTGATTCGCTTAAGGCTTCTCCGTGGTTTCGATGAGATTGATTGCTGTGATTGCCTGTGTACCTAGCTGATCTTATCGCTCTTAAGGATAAGCATGCTTCTACTTGTGATGAACTAGATATGCTTAGGGTTGAAGTGGTAGCTTAAGTCTAGACCGCTTTGCTAGGTGCTTGCACTTCTTGCCCTGCTTTGCATGGAAAGATTGATGAGATGCATGCTTACACGCTTCGCTTGAGGCTGTTGAAAGAGCCTATTCCCACTTCTTGCTCTACTTGTGAATTGCATGCGTTAAGAATTTGAGCTTGCACATTATGTTGATCGCCCGCAGGATGAAAATGATGAGTCGAGAAAATGTATGAGCTGGTTGTCGTCAGAGCCTCAGCTCGGTATCATGATAGCGGCTTTCAAACGCTATGATGGTCGTGCACTTGGGGTGACAAGCTTGGAGAGAACTGGTGAGAGGAGTTGAGAGAGTTGGAGAGATTCCTATCCCACCACCAAATGTACACAAGAACAAGTTTGAGCCCAAGCCCAACCATCTCGTAAAACAAACTTGACACTACTCCGAGATCCACCCATATTCCTCACCCAACAAATGATTTTCGAAACCGGTGAAGTTTGTGAGCCCAAAGGGAGGTGAGGAAGGAGAGAAGAAGGGTGAGAAGCCGAGTGGGCAGCCCCAACCCAAGCCTAAGCCTAAGCCACATGTTCATAAAGTTCCATTGTGGGTATTGTGGGAGAGATGGTCACAAGGATGAGTTTTGCTTCAAGAGGAAGCGTGAGGAGAGAATGGCTAGAGAGTGGGCTAACAGGACAGTACCACCCTCTAATGGTGTACCCGAGCCTCGTATGCAGATGCCTGTGGCCAAGGCGACAGGAGGACTGCCCGCTTGGGAGACCGGAAGGTCGCAGGTGTTGTCTGGCCGAGCCACACCGGCCGACTGTACTACACGGCCGACCGGCAGTGTCCGCGCATACGAGTCGGATTTCGTGCTCGTGAGGATGCTCGGTTTGGTTCTGGAGGTCGTGGTTCCGTGGTTGGTCCGAAAGTTTGCAGTGGTCGGTTTGTTAGTGCTTCCACCTCGTGCTCAATACGAGGGTGAGAAGAGTCGAGCTTTGAGATGGAGCGGAGGTACGATCCACGGTTTCCTTTCGTGGTTTTCGCCCTCCTCCGCCTAGAGAGGGTTGGTTCCTCGTGGTGGTTACCGTGGTGGTAGCTTTGATAGGCGTGATGATTTGGTTTGTGCTAACCCCACTTTGGAGCAAATGGCTCAAGACCGGTTTTACTCTTTGGTACTAACCCCGGTCGAGTCGCTTTGTTCACCACGCTCGCTTGAATTTCGTGAGAGACTTGAAGAACATTTGGTTGATTGACCGCTGCTCGAGGCATATGACCGAGACAAGGGTGGTTCTCAAGTCTCGTCCTGGTGACAAAGAAGTACATCACCTTTGGGGACAATGGGCGAGGGCGCAGTCGAAGGTGAGATTAAGGTAAGTGACAAGATCACTCAGCGTGTTGCTCTTGTTCAATCGCTGATACAATTTGCTTTCTCGTGTCCCGCTTGTTGGATGAGGGTTTTGAGGTGTTGTTTCGGCCCGGTGGTTCTTGATTTTAGATTCCTGGGGATCTTGTTTGCATGGTCGCTCCCGAGGGTCAAGTGTTCCGAGCTGATTTTTCGCCTCGTGTGGAGCGTTGCTTTTGGCCGGTTCTTCGAGTGAGTTGTGGAAGTGGCATAGGAAGTTGGGTCACTTGAGCTTTGACCTTTGTCTCGCTTTGAGTAAACTCAATTTGGTCCGAGGATTGCCACGATTGAGGTTTGAGAAAGAGTTGGTTTGTGCGCCTGTAGGCATGCCAAGATGGTAGCCTCTTCTCACCCGCCTCACCGATGTGATGACCGAAGGCCCATGCGAGCCGCTCCATATGGACCTTGTTGGCCCACTGCGCGCGATCCGCGCAGTGGGAAGTGGTATGTCCTTGTTGTGGTGGACGACTACCTCGGTATGCGTGGTGTTCTTTCTGAGGAGAAGGGGAGACGCTTGGTTTTGTTCGAGATCTTGTCTTGAGGTTAAGAAACGAGAGGCACGGAGATGCCATACGAGCGATCCGCAAAGTGACAATGGCTCGAATTCAAAACTCTCGCTCAAACCTTTGCCATGACTTGGGTCTTGAACATCGCTGAGTCCAGATACGCCCCGTAATGGCGTGGTGGAAAGGAAAACAGGACCTCAGGCGAGATGGTTCTGACGATGCTCACGAGCATAGGACTCGAGAAGGTTCTGAGGCGGTCAATACCGTGCCATGTGTCGAACAGTGATCTACCTCGTGGTTCACAAGAAGAAAACTCGTTACGAGTTGATGCACGGTCCGCACACCCAAGGTGAGTCACTTCCATGTCTTTGGTTGTAAATGCTTCATTCTGAAGAAAGGGAAGAAGTTGGACAAGTTCGAGGCTAGGTCTGTCGATGGTATTTTCTTTGGTTATGCATCTCATTCTAGAGCATTTCGTGCTCAATCTTGAAACTAACCAAATCGTGGAGACTTGCGAGGTAACCTTCGACGAGACACGCCCACGTAGTCGCCTTGTTTTTGAGTGTGCAGTGACGAACTTGGCGAGGAGATCTTTCAGGAGGAGGAGCATGAACATGGAGATGATGAAGATGGCGGTGTGATGCCCGTGGCTGAACATGTACCTACTACTTCGACGACGATCGAGAATGGACCCTCTCCCACACCTACAACGACAAACCCAGATCAAGGCGAAGCTGCTGTTGAGGGGGAGGTAGCATCAAGGCGAGAACCTCCCCGACGAGTGCAAGTGGATCACCCACCGAGAATCATCGGCGACATGAATGAACGCATTACACGGTCGAGGGTTGAACAATTCTCATTTCGCTCATGCTGCTTTTGTTGCCACTTTGAGCCCAAAGACATTGGACATGCTATCCGATCATAATTGGGTTAACTTCGATGCATGAGGAGTTGGAGAATTTTGAGAGGAACCAAGTTTGGGTGTTGGTTGACCCTCCCCTGTGGTGTGTCGATTGGGACAAAATGGGTGTGGAAAAATAAAGAGGAGAGAAAGGAGAAGTGGTGAGGAACAAGTCGAGACTTGTTGCTCAGGTACAGTGAAGAGGGATCGACTACGAGGAGACTTCTCGCTCTCAGAGCTCGCTTTGGAGGCGATCAGATCCTTCTAGCTTTTTCCGTGGCTAAAGGGTTCAAGTTGTACCCAGATGGATGTGAAGAGTGCTTTCCGAACGGTGTTTTGGAGGAAGAGGTGTTTGTGAGGCAACCACCGGGTTTGAGAGTGAGAAAGTACCCCACGGGTGTACAAGTTGAGGAAGGCGCTACTGTATGGGTTGAAGCAGGCGCCTAGAGCTTGGTATGGTAGGTTGAGGGTTCTGTTTGAGAGAGGGTTTGAGATGGGGAAGGTCGACCGAGACCTTTTGTTTCTCCTCGAGCGAGGCGTAGATATCACGATTGTGCAGGTATACGTGGATGATATTGTCTTTGGTGGCTCGTCTAACTCTCTTGTTGCAAGGTTTGCAAGACATGAGCGGGGAATTTGAGATGCAGTATGATGGGCGAGTTGCAGTTCTTCCTGGGCTACAAATCAAGCAATCAAGGAAGGAATTTGTGCACCAAGCTAAGTACACCAAGGACATTGTGAGGGGAAGTTCAAGATGGAGGACTCCAAGGCCATGGCGCGCCTATGAGAATGCGACTACAGTTCTTGATGCGGACGAGGAAGGTGAACACGTGGACGGAAGAATGCGGAGCATGATCGGGTCACTCCTCTACTTGACGGCGAGGCGGACATTCAATTCTCGGTGTGTGCATGCGCTCGTTTTCAAGCTTCTCAGGGACTTCGGCAAGCGATCAAGCGCATTTTCGGTATTTGCGACACACTCCCGACTTTGGCCTTTGGTACTCTGCGTCTTCTTCTTTGGCGCTTCATGGATTTTCGAGACGGATTTTGCGGGTGTCGGTTGGATAGGAAGTCCACTTACGGGACTTGCGTTCTTGGGTTCTTCTTTGGTATCTTGGTCTTCCATAAGCGATCAGTGTTGCTCAATCCACTCATGAGGCGGTATGTGGCGCTTGTTGCTCTCGGCTCCTTTGGATCACATACACCATGAGTGACTTTGGTGAGGAGTATACCCATGTCCCACTTCAATGTGATAGCACCGTGCCATAAGCGTTGCAAGAACCCAGTGCTCCATTCCAAAACCAAGCACATAGAAGTGAGGTATCATTTTTGAGAGACAACGTAGAAAGGGAAGATAGCTTTGATCCATGTACCCACACATGAACAACTAGCGATATTTTCACCAAACCCTAGATCAAGCAACTTTCACTTTCGTTTGCGGGGAGCTTGGTGTTTGTTTGATTTCTTGAGTTGGCGTGTGGGAGCTCCTTTGTAGCATATGTATAGCTTTCCTTTGTGCATTTCTTGCATTTGGCATGGCATATGTAACATGATGTATAGGCATCTTTGTATCTTAGGTTGCATGCATTTTGTATCATATGCATTGTTTAGGAAGGCTTCTCCTATACATTGTTCACCATGGAATGACATATATGTCTTTGTGAGCTAATTTGGTAAGCTATGGTTAGTTTGGCTTAGCTCTTGATAATCTTGGTTTGTATCCATGGTTGATGGCTATGTTTTGAAAAATTTCATATATATGCTCTCTTGTGAGTAAATGCCTTTACATGATCTTGACATGTTTTAGTGGCTTGGCTATGCTTAATTTGTGGTTGGATAGCTTATTTTGATCATATGGGGCCAAAGGCTCATTTGCCATCATGAATGTTTAGCCCCATGCTTCATCTTGTGGAGGGGCATAAGTTCCTTTTTTATCATAAAGACATTTCATGTACCAATTATAAATCTGAAAATGAAATGTAAATTGCTTGAAAAATGTGCTCCCATGTCATATGTGCTAATTTTAATTTGCTTTGGGTGCTAAATCGTTGCATGATGCCTACCAATGAGAAGTCTCATATATAGAAGTAGGCACATGGCTCGGTGGCTTTGACATGACATGAGGTGCTTGTGGGTGTTTATGATGGTCTTATGCTTAGAATGGTTGTCCTAGCATGAAGTTTGTGTGGCTTTGCCATTTTGACATGTTTTGCTCATGTTTAGGACTTTGCTCATGAGAGGGTGATTTTTAAAATTGCTAAATTCTATCTTAGCCCAATGGTTGTGAAACTTGGTGATCATGAAGTTTATGTCTTCTGAAGCTATAGAGTATCTAACTTGCTCGTTTGGACATGTGTAGCATCCTATGTTGAATTTTGTCTATTTGAGAAGCTCTAGGTTGCATTTTTGCATTTTGGCTTGATTCATGCATTGTCAACAAGGGAGAAGTTTGAGCATGTTTTGGCCCTCGAATGCATTTGGAAGGTTTCGGTGGTTTCGAGCTATTTTTGGGCTTTTGTGCACCGGTCTCGACCGGTTGAGGTCACCGGTCCGACCGGTCGAGTGCTGGTCCTGTTCACATGTTGCCCACGGTCGAGGTGGTGTCGTGATCGACCGGTCGTGAGTAGCTGTTGCACTGCTGTTTGTGAAGTGGTTCGCATGCATTTGTCCGAGGAGTTGCATGTGTGGGGAGCTCTTTGTGGTTTTGAGCTTTGGTTTGATGGTTTGTGCTCTTTGCTTGAGCATGTTTTGTCTCGGATGTGTCGAGCGTTGCCCTTGCCTAAGGGGTCCGAGACTTGTCTTCTTCAAGTGATCTTGCTCTTTGCCTTTTCTTTGGCTTTCGATCGCTTGTTGGAGTTTCTTTTAGTCGTTTCTTTTCTTTTCCTTTTCTCTTGGTTACCAAAGCGTGTGTGTTGTCAATGCACTCATCAAGGGGAGATTGAGAGCCGGTGTGGTTCGAGGGCCGGTGGATGGTCGCTTCGGTGTGATGGTGATTGACAACGTGGTGTGGGCGATTCTTGGCTAAGTATTGCAGGTGCAGGTTGCGGCTTGGCGGTGCAGTGCAGGTGAAGAACAAGCGTGAAAGGTCGTTGCGGTGAGGCCTCGGTGTGGAGAAGACAAGTAGGCTTGGTTCGAGGGACCCGGTGGCCGGCGGTCAAGTGCGCGCATGGTGGCAAACGGCAAGATGAAGTCATGGGCGGTTTCTTGGTTGAGCCTCAAAACCAAGGTCGAGGGACTACGTGGGAGTCATGAGTGGTGATTGGCGGAGGCTACACCTAGTTCGAGGTTTCGGTGGTTCACCGAGAAAACCTTTGGGTTCCTTGGTTGATCCACAAAGCCAAGGCGAAAGAACCCAAGGCGGAGGTGCGGCTCCCGGCCGGTCTGACGGTGGGTCAGCCGATCGGCCGTGGGCTTAGTCGGCCGGTGAGGCAGCGCAAGGCTTGCGTCGAGGCTAAGCAAGTTTGCGGTCATTGGGCATCCGTCCGATGGTGCGAAGACAAAGACTTCCAATTTAAGCCCTCGACATGTATCCCTAGTTAGCTAGTAAGGGTATTTTAGTCTTTCGGTTGCCTCCATATAACCCAAGTGGTGAGAGGATGGCAGCCATCTCTTGGAACCCTAGCTCATTTGGTTTCCTATTTTCCTTCCTATTTTCTTAGGATTTTTAGGACTAGCTTGAGAGCTTCATGGTGAGATCTTGTGAGAGGGAAGGATGATCGGGCGGCAAGCTAGACCTTGTATGAACCTCTTTGGTATGTATAGATGATTCGTGGTTCCTCAAGGCTTGGATGTGTCTTTCCGTTTCTCCTTTTGGTGATTTTAGACCCTTTCTTGGCGATTTTCTTGGAGCGATTTGAGGCCTTTCTCTTTGGGATTTGGTGGGGATGTATGCATGAACCCTTCGTGGTTCTTTTCCTTTGATTCCCCTTCCAAATCCGTGAGCAAGGGCTCGATTTTGGGGTTTCGTGGCTCTAGGGTTAGAGGCGTTCTTGGTGGGATTTCTTGATTCCTCTTGATTTGACAAGTTTTGGTGGACCAAATCTTGGCTATGGAGTACCCATGAGGTGTTCCTACTATCCCCAAAGTCTTGTGCAAAACCGTGGAGCGGATCGGGAGATCGGGAGTTGGATTTGGAGGAGTTGACTCGTGGCGCTGTTCATCCCGAGCTGCCCGCACGACGGTCCCGACCGTGCTCTTGACCGTCTGACCGGTGCTAGCCCTGGTGGGTTTTTGTCTCGGGGAACAGCCTTGTCCGTGTGGTTTTGTCCGTGGTCCTGCTGATCAGTTCTTGGAGTGTTTGGAGTTGTTTTGCTAGGATTTGTGAGGGGTTCTTCTTCCTCACGTGTTGTGTTTCGTGGTGGTTTTGTTCCGGGGCCTAGAGGATTCAGAGGCTTCTGGAACGTTGTTCGTTCTTTGTAGCCAGGCTGCCGACCGGCTCGTCCAGTCCGACCGTGTCACGGCCCCGACCGGCGAGCCATCCATCGGCCGTGTAGCACAGCACAAGCCGTGCAAGTTTCATTGTGTGTTTTGGTGAGTTTTGGCTAGGAAGGTTGAGTGTTGGTTCCTAGGACCGGTAGCACTCTGGCTGCGTGGTCTTGACCAACTTGGGTAGTTGGGTCGGAGGCGTGAGTTGGAAGCCGTGTTCGTCTTGTTGGAGTTCTCATCTCCTTCGAGAAGAATTTTTATCGGCTCCCATTCACTCCCCCTCTCGGTTCGCCTAATCGGTCCTTCAGAAGACCAATCACTACCCGCGTCATCAACGATCAATCAATGGCCACTACATCTACGCCATGGGAGTAAGTACTCTAAACTCTCGAGAGGTAACTCGGTATTTATCTTTATATTCTGCATTTGCATATTTAGACTAGCATGTTTATTTCCTATACCGCATTGAAAAATCATAAAATATTTTTGCTTTTGCATTCTTTAAGGCCCCATGTACTCCGTACCGTGGCGGCATAAAAAAAATATTTTTGCATTCACATGTTTTTGCATTTAGCATCCCTTTTGCATATAAAATTCACAAAAATACGTGGGCACATGAAGGTCCACACATTTGAAAAACCCAAAAGAAGTGGGCACATGAAGGCTCACAAGATAATCCTAGAATTTGTTCCTTCTGGGTATGTGCGAGACTAATATTTACAGGAGAATTTAATAAGGACCAAGGCAAACAAGTTCCAAGGATGAATCAAGAATCACTTCAAGATCCAAAGCTTGGGGAGAGCACCCCGCTTATCACGATAAGTATCACTATCCTAGGTGTTTAATATTAGCTAGTTATTTGAGTATTAGTTAAAAGTCTTAGTTTGAATAAAATGCTAGAGTCTGCTAGTTGGCTTTTCTCTTTAATAATGATCTTGATGATATATGCTTGGAGATGATGAATAGTTGCTCCATGTAATTCCTTTTAAAAGTGCTTAGTTTTCGCACCTAGATTCTCCTGAAGCTTAAATGCTTAATTTGCTCTAAACCCAAAACCTATGCAAGTACATGCTTAATCTGAGTCTAGGCTTTGAAAGATGATTCATGAAAAGTTGAGTTGCTATTGATCATTTTCCTAGAGAAGCTTGATTCTGGATTTATCTTAAAATCATGAAATTTTATATGATGAGTTCCTGTCTATGATCCTTAAGAGCTTGTCATACACATCAAGATCATTCCATTCCACCATTTATGCTGCTTCTGACATGGAAGTACACATTTTCCATCAAGTCATATAGCTCATGCAACTCTAGGATATATCTCTCTCAATGTTAAAAAGGATTCTGGGGCTACATTCGAAAAAAAAGACGAAAAAGTGAGAAGAGAGAGGGAGAGAAAAGGACAAGTGTCATACTAGGCGAGAAGGGCCTACCTCCCTAAAAAAATAAATTTAGAGATGAATAATGGACACGTGTCCGAGGGCGAGTAGAGCCCACATCTCTAAGGAGAGAGAAAAATGGACAAAAGTCCAGGCAGTAGAGCCCACCTCTCCAAGAATGGAAAGCCCGGATCTTAAAAATCTTAGAAAGAGATATAGTCCAAGAGCTAGGCTAAAGGCTTACCACCTTTCACCCTCATCCATCCAACACTATCATCCATACATATCTTGCCAAGTGTGACTCCATGCTTGAGAAGTTCATACACAGGATCTCTCGAGTTTTATCGAAAATGTGCAAAACCCCGGGATGATAGCTGATCAAGAATTTGAGATATCTTGCTTGACTTGATTGTTTTGTCTTTATTTGCTCAAGATTTATGAAAAGGCTGAAGGTAAGAGCAATCTTGTTGAGGAGAATTGGTTTTGAAAACCATAGTACTTTTGAGGTGTGAAAGCGTTGTAGCAAATCCCGATCCTGCTAGCATATCTTTGCTAGGGACTAGCAAAGGGTAAGCTTGGGGAGTTTGTTGACACATCTTATCCTATATATTTATAAGTCAACTAAACATGAGAAAAGAGCATAAATGTTAATATCAACTTAGAATAGGGTGCCACTAACAGTTTTCCGGAGATTTGGTAAATTTATATAAATCCAGGAACCATTCGGGAAAAGTGCTAAAAGAATCAAATCTAGAAGACTCGAGGCTCCGGAACTCAACGAGACTTGGCACCCAAGAAAGAAGCATCTAGAAGAAGCAAGGACCACACTGGCCAGTGGGACCCCGAGGCCCACCCACGTCGGCCTGGTGGTGGGGCGGTCGGCCTCCCCGCCACCTCCCCTACTTCGGAAGGTTCTTCCACCGCTTATGAGGATCAATCTAAACCACTCGTTAGGTCGGTTTGATCAAGCGGCGCACGTCTACCCCTCGACTATATAGCAGCCCCCTACGGCGAGGCATCCGAAACGAGTTTGCATACACCGGATCAAGTCATCAAGTCGAGATACTACGCCTAGAAACACCATATAGCGAGTAGCTAGCTAGTCTAGATCTAGGAGGAGGCAAGGCGTCTACTTGGCTCCCGATCGCTCTAGAGGTCGATCGAGATCTTGATCTAGCGCTCTTGTAAGTTCTTATCTAGTTCCTTACATTTGTTATACGACATATGTTCTTATCAATGATTATATTCGACATTATATGCTTTGGTGTTTATTATGATTACATGTTTAGCATAGTTGATTTGCCTTTATATTCATGTATGGAGTCGTATAGCCCTCACCTAGATCATTTGTTAACATGGGTGAATGGTAAAGACATTGTAAGCGTGGTGCTTATATTGTATTTATCTGCGATTGCACCCTATATGCGGGTCGTGTGGTAGATCGTGGTGGTGGCAGCACTATTGAGTCCTTCGCGTCCACCCGTGTATAGGACTAGTGGAGCCTTATCTATTTGGGTTGTTTCAAGTTTTGGCCTTGATCCTTCTGGATAGTCTCCCATGCATTAATATAATAGTTCTTCTTCCATGATTGTTAAATGTTTGCACTAATCATAGTTTGCATTGACATATAGTTTAGACTAGAGAGTATCCTCTCTAACTAGACTTTGCTATGTTTCTCTTGCTATAATGACACTTTCTAGCTGCTCATGATGTTATGACTTGAACAATGCTATCAATATCTTTATCTTTATGTGACTTACCCTGTTTATAGCAATTGATATATTTTGGCCACTCTACATTATAAAGCGAGAGATGAGCATGTATTAGCTATTATGGATTAGAAAGACTTCTTTCCTGTGGTAGAATATAAATACGATATACCTGGTTTTACTCTGGTTAAAATGCTACAATGGTATATTCATATCCGCACTTCAGATTCTCTCAGATATATATATCTTCTTTTCTAGAGATCCAAGGCATATGTAAGAGTACCATATCCATGCGTTTCAGCACACCGCCGATGACAACCTATATCGAGTTGTGCTATGAATCGTGTCGAGTTCACCTTTTAGTTTAATCTGAAAGCAACATCCGATATACACTTAGCATCATGTTAAGATATACCTTTGCATTTGGGCCGCCGATAGAGATGGATCTTATATCCGCTTTCTAGTCGATGACGTTAGCAATGTTAACAAGGTGCATCACGTCAATTGCGTGTCGGACCTCAAGGATTTGCCAATAAGGTAGCTCCCAAAATATAGATTTCTTCTTCCATATTGGTGCACGTCCGCTACGCCACCGAACAGTTCACCATGCACCCTTTCCAAGAACTACCCTTAGATCCTTTACCATCTCAAATACTTGTCTCCTTTATAATGGGGTGGCTTCAGACGATGATCGCCTTCCCTTTCCAATGCATCCCTTTCTTCCTTAAGGGTGATTAGTTGGAAGATAACAACGGTGACCCATATACACGACCTTCTTACAATTTTTGAGATGAATATTTTGTGTTTTATGTAAACAGTGCGTGCATGCCCGATATCCCTTGTTTGTCCGCCTCGAAGGTTACCTAGAGCAGCCATTGATGGTAACAAACAACAATGCTCGTAGGTTGAAGCTCGCTTGGTTATGCTCATCCCACACACGTACACCTTCCTTCTTCCACAATAGTAATAATTCATCGACCAATGGTTTTAGATACACATCAATGTCATTGCCGGGTTGTTTTGGACCTTGGATGAGCAGCAGCATCATAATGAACTTTCGCTTCATGCACATCCAACCAGAAGGTTGAACATGCATAGGGTCACGTGCCAAGTGCTATGACCATCGCTAAACTCGCCGAATGGATTGAAACCATCTGTACTTAAACCAAACCTTATGTTCCTTAGATCGTCATCAAACTCTTTGAATTCTCTATTAATCTTTCTCCATTGAGACCCATCACCGGATGTCTCAAAGATGTTGTCTTCCTTACGGTCCTCTTTGTGCCATCTCATCATCTTAGCATTTGCTTTGTTCTGAACAACGCTTCAAACGTGGTATTATAGGAAAATACCACATAACTTTCACGAACTCTTCGCCTTGTCACGGTGCCTGGACATCACCACCGTGGATCTTCATCTCCGAATCTTATAACGTAGCGCTTCACACAGTGACAAGCATCAAAATTCTCGTAATCCTTGCCCCGATATAGGATGCAATCATTAGGGCATGCATGAAACTTCTGTACCTCCAACCCAAGAGGGCACACAATTGCTTCGCTTCATATGTGGTGGACGGTAATTCATTGTTCTCGAAGCTTGTCCTTCACAATTTTTAGCATCCTTCAAATGACTTATCGACAATGTTTTGCCTTCCATTGCAGCATTTCTAGTGTAGTACCAAGCTTTTGTGACCGACTTGCAATCTGGTATAACGGTTTTTTCGTGATCTTCATCATACGCTGCAACTTTGCCTTTTCTTTTCGCTTTCACAATCCCTATGTGCATCCTGTAGAACCTCGGCCGAGATCATCTCAGCCCGCCAAGATGTGCTGGTAACTCTTCTTCGCCAGCATCTTCCATTAAAGTATCTGCAAAAGCTTGCCCCGCAGCCCAGTTCGGAATATCCTCCTCCTCTTCTTCATCGTCTTCCATCACAACCCCTCTTTCACCGTGCTTGGTCCAAACCACATAGTTCGGCATGAACTGTATTTCAACAAGTGCAGTGAAGTGTTCCCGTCATGGTAGTTTCTTCGCTTCTCGCAATCGAGCATGGACAACACATGAATCCACTCGCATTCTTGTTTGTTTTCGCCACTTCGAGAAAACCATGCATGCCGGTAATGTACTCAACGACCATCCTCTGTTGTACATCCATTGTCGGTTCATCTGCATCATATTAAGTGAAAAATATCCATGTTAATTCTACAATACTTCATTTTTCTTAATTATGGCATAACATTTAAGTATAAAAACTATACACTATCCATAGGTCTCATTTTCTAATAACTAAATTAATAAATTCTATTTTCTCTAATACTAAATATAGCTAGCTAAAAGTAAAATTTATATAAAAAAAAAAAAATCTTAGTACAAATGAATGAAAGAAGATAATCATAACAAATGATAACTACTTATTACCAAATCTAAAGTATACTAAAAACCTCATCTCTTAGCTCTTAAATCAAAATTTCTATTTTCTTAATTGTGGCATAAATTTTAAGTATAAAAACTATACACTATCCCTAGGTCTCATTTTCTAAAAACTAAATTAATAAATTCTATTTTCTCTAATATTAAATATAGCTAGCTAAAAGTAAAATTTATATAAAACAAAAAAAATCTTAGTACAAATGAATGAAAGAAGATAATCATAACAAATGATAAGTACTTATTACTAAATCTAAAGTATACTAAAAACCTCATCTCTTAGCTCTTAAATCAAAATTTCTATTTTCTCCTTCTCTAAATCATAAAACAAAATTTAATCACAACAAATGAATGGAGGATGAAGAATAATACCTTAGCAACACTTTGGAGGTGAAAACTCCACAAATTGATGAGAAAATTTGGGCACCTCCCTATGTTTGAGGCGCCATGGGAGAGGAGCTAGCTTGAGCTCTCGGAGAAGAATGGTCGGGTAGGGAAGAAGGAAGAAGGTGCTGTCGATTTTGTATAGGACGTTTTGTCCCATTGGTAAAACCAACCGAGACAGGGAGTTTTTGTCCTCGGCTGGTTTTACCAACCGACAAAGGCCTCCTGAGGCCGCCCTACCCTTTTGTCTCGGGTTGGTTTACCACCCGACTAAAGGCCGCCCCAATCATTTGCGGTGGGAGTTAGGGCCTTTAGTCTCGGGTTGGTTTACCAACCGAGACTAAAGGGTCCCCCAAACAAACTCTATTGTTTTTATATAGTTTAATAAATATTAAGGTCTCCAAAATTTATGATTCGCTTCCAAAAATTAGTCACCGCCTAACATCAATACTTAAGGTCTTAACAAAAATATAAAAAGTTCATACATCAATACTTAATTAAGGTCTTACAAACATAAAAAGTTCATACATGAATACTTAGGGTACGGTCTTAACAAAGGTAGAGGGTGCATCAATGCACACATATTTCATACTTCATTCTTCTTCCTTAGATAGTTCATATAGTTGAAGTCTCCGATCTTGAAGTCGAGAACTTCATCGATATATGCCAGAGAATGGATCAGTGCACTCTCCATCGCTTCACAATAACGGTCACATGGACTTTCATAAATTTCAAACAAAGGGCGAGGAAAAACCGATATGGCCTCGAAAATGAAAGATTTGCCTCGATACTTGAACCTCTTGTAAGTGTAGGATTTGAATCGTAAGAAAATCCCACAACATCCAACACTTGCTCTAGAATTGCATGAAAGATCTTTGCCGCAAAGGTTTGACCAAAGATATCCTACAGTTAAGAATAATGTTATTACGACTCATAAAAAATGTTAAACAAGAAGATTAAAATAACATTAAATGATTCTCCATACTATGTCATGTTCATTCAGCCTACAAAGTCTCTCTACGGTCATGGTCACACTTCCTCCCTCCTCGAGTGCCTTGATTAGAAAATAAGAGTAATCCGGCACAAAGTACCCATTAGCGTAAAGTTGTTCTAAGCATGTCTCGCATGCTGTCCTTTCATAAGTCCTCCTAACTATGGCAGGGTACCCCACCCAACAATTGAGACCATTTGGATGGGTTCTGAAGACAACGAGGATCGAATTTGTCCTCGAACGGGTATGTCAAACGAGATTTTTAATTGTATGCAATTGTTTGGACCGACAATGGTACATTGTGAAACAGAGGGTACCACCTAAATTTTCAACAACATGTGCGAGCCATCGCAAATGATTGAGAATCAGATTATTTGAAAATAATATTATTATCCGTGTGTAGTACGTGAAACATCAAATTTATACAAGGAAACAATATTACTATGTTGGGACGAGGTCCCTGGCTTCGATCACCAGTAGGTAAGTCAATCACACCATGGGTGAAGTGTATGCCCGACGACGAGCATAAGGTGGCCGCTCATCACGGCATCGCCACTGGACTACCTTGACTGTAATAGCTTGCCATAGTTTTCCAAAACTATTACAATCTCGCAGAAAATAAGAGAATGGTTAAATTTATTCTATATAAAACAAAATATATAAGACCTATTTTCATTTTCTAATATAACTAAATGATAAGTGCAAGAGCTCGCTCCATTGTAGTGAGGAGGCATATAAGTATGTACTATACCTTTCTAATGACCGATCATTTAGGAAGTACATCACCTCACCATCATATACACGCATCGCCTCCCACTTACAGCTTCTACATCGCCAAGAGCTACATCTCCTATTAGTTAGTACACATCACCAAGCCACGACCCCCTGATGTAAGATCAGAGCTAGCTAGGATGTCACATCGTAGAGAACCAACCGATCAGAGTGGAAAAAGAAAAAAGAGATGCCTAAATGTATTCTAAATAAAAATAAGAAATACTTAACATGTGATGATTTGAAGACCGTGAATAGATGTGTTTGAAGCAAAGGGTTCAAAATCTAGAAGTACATAGTGCACTACGCCCAGAGCCTGATCACATGTCATCCTCTCACTCTCAATAAGGTGTCTAAGAGTGTTGTATATTAAAGCTAACCTCCCGAGAGGTGTCATCAAAACATTATGCTTGAATGCTCCTATGAACCGAGGTGGTGCACTATATGTCCGAATTTCCGATGCAGAAATAAAATTTTAATTTTTTCTATATAAATACAAAGAGTCTAAATATAATGAAATAAAATTTCTATTGTCTCTAAAAATAAGAGAATGCCTAAATGTATTCTAAATAAAAACAAGAAATACTTAATAAAATGAATTAAATAGGTAGGTAGTATATTTTTGTTTGACCATTTTTTAATAAAATAACTTCTAATAAATTAATTCTAAATGTAAATTTAAACGCATCTCTCATTATTTCTAAAAGTAAAATCAATTATCTCTATATCAAATACTAGAAAATTAGAGGATGCTTAAAAATATGTGAAACAAAATACAATGTTAGTAGCTAACTACTTGTTTCTAAATCTAAAACATCTAAAAATCTCATCTCTTAGCTCCTACTACTACCTAGAAACTAAAATTGCTATTTTCCATTTCCAAACCATAAATCAAAATTTAAACACAACAAATGAAAAGAGAATAAAAATCTAACCTTGGCAACACTTTGAGGAGGGAAATCTTCACAAATTGATTTATTTAAAATTGACAAAGACATCTCTAGGAGAGAGGCGCTATGGAGAGCTTGAGCTAGCTCTCTGTGAAATGGGCAAATGGACAAGAGGAAGAAGAAGGGAAGGGCAGGGACTTAGAGATTTTCGTCTTGACAGTACCACCCGAGACAAAAGGCTACTTTTGTCTCGGTCAAAATGATCCGGACGAACTTTATTTCTCACCACCGAGACAAAAGGCGCCTTTGTCTCGTGGTGACATGCTGACATTGCTAACGCCATCGACTAGAAACAGGATATAAGATCCATCTCTATTGACGGCGCCTAAATGCAAAGGTATATCTTAACATGATGCTAAGTGTATATCAGATGTTGCTTTCAGATAAACTAAAAGATATATCCGCTACGGGTCATAGCACACTCGATCTAGGTTGTCATCCCCGAGTGCCACTAAAACGCATGGATTGGTACTACATATGCCTTGGATCTCTAGATAAGAAAATATATATAAATGGGTATCCGCAAGTTTACGATATGAATATACCATTGTAGCATTTTAACCAGAGTAAAACCAGTATCGATTTATATTCTACCACTGTGGAAAGAAGTCTTCTATCTATAATAACAAATACATGCACATCTCTTAGTTGTGTAATGTAGAGTGGCCAAAATATATCAATTACTATAAACATGTGTAAGTCATATAAAGATAATGATAATGATAGCATTGATCAAGTCATAACATAGTGAACCACCAAAGTGTCAATATAGAAAGAGAAGCATTCACGAAGTTAGTGAGGATACCCCTCAAGAACTCTAAACTATACGTCAATGCATACTATGATTAGTGCAATACATTTAACAATCATGGAAGAAGAACTATTATACTTATGCATGGGGAGACTACAGAGGGTCAAGGCAAACTTGAAACAACCCAAATAGTATAAGGCTCCACTAGTCCCACACGGGTGGATTGCAAAGGACTCAATAGTGTCACCACCACGATCTACCACATGACCCGACATGTAGGGTGCAATCGCAGTAAATACAAAGATAAGCACCACGCTTCACTATCTTTACCACTCACCCATGTTAACATATGATCTAGGTGAGGGCTATACGACTCCATACATGAATATAAAGGTAAATCAACTATGCTAAACATGTAATCATAATAAACGCCAAAGCATATAATCTCAATATAATCATTGATAAGAACATATGTCTCCCAATGTAAAAGAACTTATAAAGAAGAACTTACAAGAGCGGGTTAGATCAAGATCTCGACCAGCCTTCTAGATGATCGGGAGCTCAGACGCCTTGCCTCCCTAGATCTAGACTAGTTAGCTACTCGCTATATGGTGTTTCCGGGGCGAGTATCTCCGACTTGATGACTTGATCCGGGATTCCTCGTCGATCCTCTTCTCCGTTAGGGGCCCGCTATATAGTCCCGAGGAGGTGCCATGCACACGATCAAACCGACCTAACATACTTTAGATTGATCCTCATAGGCGTGGAAGAACCTTCCTAAGTAGGTGGCGCCTGGGGCGACTGCCCCACCACTAGGCCGCCTGGGTGGCCCCCTCGTGGTCCGCACTGTGGGTCCTTGCTCCTTCCAGATGCTTCTTTCTTGGATGCCAAGTCACGTTGAGTTCCGGAGTCCTCTAGAGTCTTCTAGAATTGTTCCTTTTCCTGCTTTTTTTCTGATTAGTCTCTGCAAGACATAGAATTCTCCAAAACTCCAGGAAAACTATTAGTGACACCCTATTCTAAGTTGGTATTAACAATTATACCCTTTTCTCATGTTTGTTTGACTTATAAATATATAGGATAAGATGTGTCAACAACCGCCCGGGACAAATTGCCGGGGCCAATAATTGAGCTAGGGTTTGGAGACCCTATTTGTCCCGCTGGTGTTACCAACCGAGATGTATGGGGGAGCGGTCGTTCGGAGGCTTTTCGGGCCACGTCGCCCCAAAGCCTTTTGTCCCGGCTCCAAAGTTGAACCGGGACAAAAGGTTTGAATCAAAGGTCCGTTCTCCACCAGTGGGTAACCGGTAAAAACCAATTGAATTCAAAATTTTAATTCAAACCTGCAGTGCAACCGGTTTCAATCGGTCGGCCGGCCGGTCAGACCTGTTAGCCGGTCCAGTTACACCAGTTTCCGGTGTTTTTCCTGAAAAACTAACGTGCGAAAAATGCATAAAAAGTGCGAAATAAATAAAAATTTTGGTCCAGTTACACCGGTTTTTCCCTCCTCGAAGTTGCTCTTTGAAACAACTTCACCACAGAATTTCCCCTAGCCGAACCACTACCCCCTCCACGCTTATATGCACCTCCTCTCTCTTCCACCTCTGTCGGTACTCTGCTTCCACTCTCGATAGATCCATGGCACACTGCAATTGAGCCTCCTCATATTGCTCACCGGATTGTTTCCTCCGCCGCCGCACCTGCTCTCGTGCCAACCTCTCTCGAGCCCGATCAGCAGCTTGCTTCTTAGCCCTCTCAACAGACCGAGTAATCCCGACATCCGTGGCACATTCCGCAATGGACCACCTCCGCCTACCAAATGTTGTTTCAATCTAGTTACACCACCTCCTCCTTTCTGCCAATTACAATACTTGCAATGCCATCCGGGATAAAGATTTTCACCATGTTCCCATACAATATCTTTATTTCTGCCTGACATTGTCTATCTGCATGAATGGACAAGAATAATATATCAAACACACAAAAAATGTACGTAAATCTAACTAAGTACGTAACTCATATAGTCATTTAAGACCTAACTCAAAATCTACACCTAAATGCTAAATCAAATCTACATATAAAATGTACCTATAAAATCTACCTAAATCATATATGCACCTTAATATTCAAATCTATCTATATCCTAATATTCAAATGTACCTAAATCCTAAATATACATCTAAATGAAATGTACCTAAATCCTAAGTCATACCTACATCCTAATACATATAAATCAAATCCCACCTAAATCAGCTATCCAATCAACCATACATACATCAAGTCGTACCTAAATCGGAGATTTGGTTGTTTACCTTCAAGTGGGCGACCTTAGCACCTTCTCACCGGAACCACCCTTAATCATACGCGCTTACGCCGCCATCATGGCCAGAGATCCCGTCACCGGCCATCTGCGTCGCTCGGCTTCTGCCACCTACCGAGGCGGCTTAGCTGCAGCATGACGGGCTCGGTTGCCGAGCCATGGAGCGACAGGAAGAGGAGGTAGAATGGAGGCAAGGTTCGCAGGACATGGGTGATTGACAGATATTTTGACCACCCCCCGGTCGAACTGGACCTTAATGGGCCGGTGCCTTTTTTCTTTTCTTTTTTTGTTTAACTTCTAATGCCCGTTAAATATGCTAAATGAACGAATTTTGAAAACATTTGGCACCATTAGATTCGTCGCAACTTGAAGTATTTTTAGGAAATTTTAAGAATTTTTCATTTTTCCGAATTCAAATTTGAAATTTTGAATGAGGTCGGTTTGTAACCGACCGATTTATGCATGTTTCCGTCGGTTAGGTAATTTTTTAATATATTTTTTCTGCTCCGATTTTCGAAAAATAAATAGACAAACCAAAAATTTCGACAAATATACATCTGACTGAGGTAGGGTCCTGGCGCAGTGGGGTTTGGCGGCAGCGTCACCCCTATATAAGGGGCGACCGCTGCCGCCGCCCTCCCTCCCTCCCTCCTCTAAATCTTCGGCTTTCAACCCTTCGGAGCACTTCTGACTGAGGTATGTTTCTAAATTTAGTTTAGTTTAGTTAGTGTAGTTAGTATAGTTAGTTAGTTTAGTTAACTTAGTTTAGTTAACTTAGTTTAGTTTAGAAATTTAGTTTAGTTAACTTAGGTTAGTTAAATTGATATAAAATTCGTAGAAAATAGTTTAAATTCACATAATTCGTTTTAATTCATTTAAAATTCCTAGAAAATGGTTATAATTCACATAATTTGATTAAATTGATATAAAATTCGTAGAAAATTATTTAAATTCACATAATTTGTTTAAATTGGTTTTAAACTTCTAGGAAATGGTTATAATTCACATAATTAGATTAAATTGATATAAAATTCGTAGAAAATAGTTTAAATTCACATAATTCGTTTTAATTGGTTTTAAACTTCTAGGAAATGGTTATAATTCACATAATTAGATTAAATTGATATAAAATTCGTAGAAAATAGTTTAAATTCACATAATTCGTTTTAATTGGTTTTGAACTTCCAGAAAATGGTTATATTTCACATAATTAGATTAAATTGATGTAAAATTCGTAGAAAATGGTTTAAATTCACATAATTCGTTTCAATTCATTTAAAATTCCTAGAAAATGGTTCTAATTCACATAATTAGATTAAATTGATATAAAATTCGTAGAAAATAGGGAAAATTCACATAATTCGTTTCAATTCATTTAAAATTCCTAGAAAATGGTTATAATTCACATAATTAGATTAAATTGAAATAAAAATTGTAGAAAATGGTTTAAATTCACAAAATTCGTTTTAATTAGTATAATTCGAATAATTGATTCAATTATGTTATTTTTTTTCGCTATGGTCGACTGCCGAGTAATACTGATAGGAGTTGTTCGGACGAGGCAGACCGACCACCGTGCCAGACGTGTTCTCAGGACGTCGCCCGACAACATACGCTGTTTGGACGACCCGCACGTTGATGCCGATACACCAGCGGTGGATTCCGAAGTACGTAATTCATATTTACTATTTATTTCTGTTTCTTTACAATAGTAATTGCGTTAAGTAAATTAATATTTTTTTCATGCTATGCGCGAGACTTCTCCCGCCGCTACGTTGGTCGAGGGGGACAAAGCGAAATGAGGTTCCCGGAGCGGGTTAACGCGGTTCGCCCACGACGCCCACTGATCGCCGCGTTCATGGACCGGTGGCGACCAGAGACACACGTTCCACTTCCCCGTCGGTGAGATGACGCTCAGTCTGGAGGACGCCGCGATGTTGGGAGGACTACCGTGTGCTGGCGAGGCGATGGGGCCGATCGACATCCCCGCGACGTGGCACGCTGACTTCCTTGCTCGGTTCGCGAACGTTCCTCGGAACGATCGCGCGCCAGCGCCGTACGTGCCCTTCGCCGACACCCACGGGCCCACCTGGACTTGGATCCAGCAGTTCAGCGTACGTGATTCTAACTCTTATTTTCAACGTTTGTATGCATTTTAAACGAATGTGACGATGGACCTTTGTGTGTGTGCAGGCTGACTACATGGCGGACGATGCCGACGACCCGACGCCGGGTTTTGGAGGTTTACCCGCCTGGTTTGGGTGGGTCTTTGTTCATGAGTCGGCGGAGACTCGGTGTCGCGGTACCTGCTCCCCTGGGCTCAGAGGATCGCCGACGCACCCCTCGAGCAGATGCCCCAGATCACCGGGCCTGCTCGTAGCTACCTATAGGGGTTGTGTTCGGCGTCGAGGCCGCGAGTAGGAGGGATCCTCCGGGTACTCTCTCCTGCTGCGGATGTGGATCCACGAGTGAGTTCGACATCTGCCGGCCCAAGGCCGACCTCTCGAGTACCACCACGCTCAAGACACCGACCCAATGGACCTCCCCACCATGGGTTCTCTGTGGTGCCTCCAAGGTAAAGACCTTCCTTATCGCTTTTCTTCCTTTACGAGTTCTTTAGTTCGATTCAATTAACTTTTCATGTTCTGCAAGACGCTTGGGGTGGGAGCACCAAGAAGACGTACAAGGACTTCAGAGGGTCGATCGACCGGATGGTCGATGCCCGTGTCCGGTGGCGCAGACGCCTCGCCATTGTCGCCGCCGCGCACCACAGGCTCGTCCCCGTGCTCCAGACCAAAGGCGTCATCGATGACGCCGGCGACGACCGGTCTTCGACGCCTACGCCGAGGAGTACACCGCCCACCGGGTGATGAGGCGCTCGGCCTCTTCCAGAGGCGCCAGCATTACGCGCACGCCCGCCGCCTACAACGCACAGGTGAGCTACCATTTGCCAGTTATAATTATTTTCCGTTACAAATAGTCAGTTGCCAATAATTTTATGTTTCATCTATGCTAGGTGGACGCGTAAGGGCGTGGCTGCGGCGACGTCGTTCGTCGACAAGCTGCAGCCGTACGTGGACGAGTGGGCGTCCGCGACGCACGAGCAGAACGTCGTCACCGAGCACCGCCTTCACGACAAGGCGGCCGGTGGCGTACCTTCGCTGGTACTCAAGAGGACGCGGACGCGGGTGACGTACGTGCCTGCTACCCCGCCACCGCCACCGTCCCGGACCACGACAGGATCCTGCCGGACACCACGTACCCGGTGCGCCGAGACCAGACCGCCGACACAGCGGTAAGCTACGATACTGCAAACATATTACATTCATATGACTTTTCATTAATACATGTGTTTCTAATTTTGTGAGCAGCACGACGTGCTTGCCGAGATCGTCGCGGCTCGTGATCGGCCGCGAGGGAGCGTTGCACCGGGGCCTCAGCAGCACTGCAGCACGACGACAGATCATCACCGCTGCCATGACGCACTCCGCCGTGAACTACGCCGGGGCCGTAGAGATTCCTCCTTCCGCGCCACCCGGCCGCCCCGAGCTCCGACGACGGTTCACAGACGCCTCCCACCCTTGCCGGCGGCTTCTCGACTCAAGACAAAAGAGCCACAGACGCAGAGCCCAGACACCTACGCAGCTACCGCTTGGTCCCCGCGCAGTACTTTCAATGACCTTATTTTCAACTAATGCACGCAATTATTGTGTGTTTGTGGTTATACTATATTCTAATCGTACAGGGCGACCGCCGCTCTTTCCGGCAGGGCCTCGGCTACCGGAGACGACAGACCCACCGCCGATCTTTCCGCTAGGAGGTTCCGCATCCGTCGGCCTTCGCCCGGGCAGATATTCCTTCCTCGTCCACTCGGCCTATGTTCCACCGCTCGACACGACCGACCACCGAGGACCAGCTGGGCTGGGATCAGATGGGGTTAGGCGACATTCTCGCGACCCTAGATGCCCCGCAGCAGGCCGAGGAGGTTGGCCCGTCACGCTGACACAGCACCGGTTTGGACTCACCGACACAGCGGGCGACCCCTCGGCCGTGAGCGACCCGGCCGGCGGAGCGACACCGGCGGGCGGAGGGACACCGGATGCTGCAGGCTCGTCGCAGGCGGCCATGGCGACACGTCTCCCACCAGCTCGGACCGCGGGTGGTCAGGCACCGACCCCGGACGACGACCGGGACCACACCGGTCGCGCTAGAGCGCTTAGAAGAGGCACCGTAGTAGTACTTTTACCATGATTTTGTATAAACTATTTGCATCTACTCGTTGATTATGATATTCCCTTGTGATTATGCTTACACTTATCGCTTGTTGTTTTTAAAAGGTTAAAAGTGTTTTAAAATGAAATTTTTTAAAAATAAAATGGCCCTACCGCAAGTGGCACGGCGGTAGGGTCCTGCCGCCGTGGCGCTTGGCGGCGGTGGTCCTGGCGCCGCCGCGCCCCGCCGCCGCCAGGTGCTCTCGCCGCACTCCCAAGGCGGCAGGGACTTAACGCCGTGGGGCATGGCGGTAGATCGCCGCCGCGGCGACACGGCGGCAGATACCGCCGCCGGTTTTTCGAAATTTTTGGTTCGTCCATTTATTTTTCGAAAATCAAAGAAGAAAAAATATAAAAAAAATTCTTCCGGTCGGAAAAAAACCCTGGTATGTATTGCCTGAATTGACGCGGCATTAGCTGGCCCACGATCCCATTGGGTCGGTGGTCATGCATGCCATGGCCATTGGTCAAAATGAAATCGACCCATTGGTCGAGGCCCACCCGCTAGAGAGGATAGATGTTCATGCGGCCCGTTAGCACTCGAGCTGCAATAGTTTTTTTATTGCATTTTGCAAAAACATCATTTTTACGATTTTGCAGAAACAATTTTGTCCGACGAAATTTTGCAAAAGACTCAACCGCAGTCAGAGTATGATAGAGTCCGCGTATGCCGGCCCATTATAGAGTCCGCGTTCCTTTTCATTTTTTCTTGTTTTCATTCCATTCTTTTTTTCTTCTTTTCCCTATTTTTTCAGTAAATAATAACTTTTTTATTTTGTTTTCATTTTTTCCTTTTATTTTGTTTTCATTTTCCTTATGTTTTCATTTTTCCTTTCTAGTTGGTAATTGTATTATTTGTTTTATTTGATCATATATTTTATTATATTATCTTGTTTCCTACAACTATCATGTTCATCCTATTTTCATACTAAAACAAGACAACTCCACACATCATCCACAGTCCACACCACACAAATGTTGAGACAAGGTACAAGCCCGAGCCAATACCACACTGGTTTTGGTTCCCACTCAAGCATATAGTTGGATTCGACACAGATCAAGAGAGAAAAAAAATGACAGCATGCAGCACGAAAAGAACTAGAGCTTGGTGCAAGAACTCTATTTTCATCAGGTTTAGTAGTGTGTCAGTTCAGTTGTTCAGGAATCGTGTCGTTTTTAGTTTTGTTTATGATGAATGTGAAAAGGATGTCGACACTATATGTGGCGTCCATCTGAATGTAACTGACGGAACCTGAATTTCGATCATCGTTCATGCGATGCGATGCGATGAGGTGTGGTCCTTCCCGGAGTTGTTCTGATGATGATGTGCTCTTGGAGTGCATAAATGTTAGCGACTGATAGAATGCCATGGCTGGTTTTAGAGGTAAAACACTGGAAGGTTACATTCCCTAATTATTTTGCGCCAGTGAGCTCAAAATTTTGTTTAGTGGTTAGCACACTAAAATTACAGCCAGTTTGGCCTAATACTGGAGTAAAAAAAATAAGAGGAAAGTCCCCATGTTCTGTTATAAATGGTGGTGAATCAACGACGAAAAGCAAGAGAATCAAACCGCAAAGGAGACACGAGATTTAACGTGGAAAACCTTCCCAACACGAGAGGGAAAAACCACGGGCGTCAGCCAGCAAGAAATTCACTATGACGGAAGTCAGGTTACACCGCCAACAGCGGCGGCTTACAAGAATTTGAATACTTAAACAACCTCTTGGGCTAATCAGTTATACCAACTAAATTTGAGCAAAGCTCAAACTTAGCAACAAAAACTGACTTTATCAACATATCAGCTGAATTATTATGAGTGCTTAACTTACATACCTTTAGCTGACCTTTTTCGATCTCATCTCGAACATAATGATACTTGATCTCAATGTGCTTTGTCATGTCATGAAACATCTGATCTATAGTAAGATAAATTGCACTTTGACTATCAGAAAACAGGTTAATGCAAGAATCAACTCCACAAAGCTCAGTATACAATCTTTTAAACCAAATCAACTCCTTGCATACTTCAGCAATAGCCATATACTTTGCCTCAGTAGTGGACAAAGTAACAACAGGCTGCAAAACAGCCTTCCGACTCACAACACAACTGCCAACTGTAACACATAACCTGTGAGTGATATTCGTCTTCCAAATCACTGGCATAATCTGAATCCACATATCCAATAAGTCTCTTGTCTGTCCTGCCAAAAACTTCAAATAATGATATGTTGTCCCTCTTTTTTTTAAGACGTGCAAAGCACGTTTTTCATTAAGAGAAGAGAGTTTACAAGACGCGACTTTAGGCGAAACCCTAAAGCACGGAGAACAAGAAAGACAAACAACTTGGAACGAAAACAAAGCGAGAAGAGAAGCACCTCACCAACACCACACAAGAAACTACCTAAAGCGACCAATGCCTGCAAAGAAGATACATCAAGGAAGCCCGCACATCACCGCCTGTCAAGCATCCCGAAAGCAGCGGAGGTCGAGCGAAGAGGTCCTGCAGAAGGACACCTTCAAGAAGGGAGCAATGACCGCCGTCGTCCGCCCACCCATGAAGGAGCAGGTCAAGTCTTCACCCGGCAAATCGAAGGGAGTTGGAGGTCGCAACAACGCCCCCACCAGGGTAAGTTACGGAAAAGCGCAACCGTCGTCGACACTAGCAGAAGCTAGAAGGGCTTTCGCCAAAGGCCTCCAACACCCAATAAACACACAGTCGACTGCCGCAATCCAGATGAAGGCCAGAATGATGGAGAAGCAGCAGGAACCTAGACGATAGGCAAATAGGAGCTTATGCAGGCAAAGGCGAGGGGAGGGAAGGAGGTGAGCCCAAAGGCAACGTAGGGACGTCGAGCAGCCCGTCGAAGGAAGAACCGCCGAGAGGGAAGGCATCACCTTTGACGGCCTGACAAGGAACGACCGCACCACGGAAAGAAGCATGACGACGAACGGAGAAGGGGGGGGGGGGGTGGGGGGCTGCAGCTCAGAGCAGCCACACGAACCCGAGGAGCGCCCACCTCGGCCAACGCCCCTACGGTGCGTCGGAAGGGAACCTGACACCATGGCGGCCCTCGGCCGCCCGCATCCGCGCCGGGACGCAGGGCAACGAGAGGCAGGTAGCGGCGGCGCAGGATGGGTCGGCGTCCAGCACGGTGGGGAGGTCCACGAAGCCCGTCCACGACGTGCCCTCCCGAAGGCAGGGGCACGACACCAAGGAGAGGAGCGGCGCAGCCCCGACCCCGAAGAGAAGAAGGAGCGGGAGGGTCAGGCACGGCGGGCGCGGCCCGAAACGCCGACCGCACACTCCTGCTCCACCTGGCGCGTTGGCCGAACACCGAAGGATGTGCGAGGGTGGCGCTGGGGCCGTAGCCTGAGGAGCATGACGCCGATGCGGGATCTGGAGATGGCGGCGGCACGGGTGGCATCTCGATCCGCACCGGGGCGGCGGCATGACGCGCTGAGGACGTGGCCCGCCCGCAGCTGTGACCGCACTCGACAGCCGCCCGAAGAGGAGGTGGTAGCGGCGGCGGTCACGCGCCGGACCCATCCGGGGAGTGGGAGGCGGGAAGGACGGAGTAGGAGGTCGCGCCGGCGGCGACAGCGCGGAGAGCCGGACAAGTGCCGCCGCGGCCCCCGGCGTAGTAGGGGCTGGCGGGAGGGAGGGGGCCACGGTCCCCGGCGGAGGAGAGGCCGCGGCCGGGAACCGCCGTCTCCGACAAGGCGGACACCGAGGAGGCATGGGCACGGGAGCCACGGAGGAGGCCGCGAGCACGAGCGGGCCGACGGGATGCGGGCCGCACGGCGGAGGTCGAGAGCAAACCGCCGGCGGGAGGGGAGCCGCGACCACCACTAGAAGGCAGCCGCGACTGCCGGCGCGACGAGGCAGGGCTCGTTACCCGCCGCGGCGGAGGTGCCCTGCGTCACCACCGACGTGCCCACCGGCCGCCGACCTCGATCTAGATCTAGATCTAGGGTTGAGGACAGGGGAGGCGCGACGGCGATGCGAGGGAGCGGGGCACATAGGGACAGGTCGCCGGTGCCAGGAGCGAGCTAGCGCAGGCTAGGGCGGGGGAGGGGCGAGCCGGCACAGACGGCCGACGGCGACCAAGATACCGACCTAGTGGTTGTGCGGTGTGGTGAGGAAGGAGGAGAGGAAAGGAGAGGGAAAGGGAGAGGGAGGGGAGGGAGGTCGCTGGCCGCCACGCCGGAGGTGGCGACGCCCATGGTGCTGCAGCGGGCGGAGCTGGGCGGTGAGGCCCTCAAGTCGCCCCTGTGGGAGAGCGACGCGAGGGAGAGGGAGCTGTGGGTGGGCTGATAAATACACTGGACCATATGTTGTCCCTCGATTAGACATGTATCCGCTTCGCTCCGGCCCAAGCCTCCAAGCCCTCGCGCCTCCGTCGCCGAAGTTTGCCCTCTCTCGGAAGACAAAACTTACTTTGGATCATAAATCAACATGTTCATCCGATTTTCATACTAAAACTAAACCACACAACTCAACACTGGTTTTGATCCGACTCAAGCACAATAGTTGGATTTGACACAGATTAAAAGAAAAATAAACAAATTGACAGCATGCAACACAGGTTAAAAAGCAGAGTCTGCACATCTCAATGTTGATGCTTGCTGTGCAGGTCAGACAAAAGTTTGCTGCACACCACACAAACGCTTGCTGATCAGAAAACATTGCAGACTATGCTAACAGCCATTCTAAGCGCTATTCAGTTCATGCCGTACGACATGTTTCCTACTTTCCTTGCATACACCAAAAGAACTAGAGCTTGGTGCAAGCACTCTGTTTTCATCAGGTCCAGTAGTCTGTCAGTTCACTTAGTACATAAGAATCGTTTCGCTTTCAGTTCCGTTTATGATCAATGTGCAAATGATATCAACACTATATGTGGCGTCCATATTATCTCTCAGAACCATTCTGAATGTAACTGATGTTAGGTTGATCTCCTCTGAATCTAGACCCAACGGTCTGGTTCAGCCTTTGACTAGGCTCCCTGATCGGGGGAGCCCAACCCAGTTGGGTTACGGGCCCCCGTCGCGCAGCGCCATATAAGGGAGGAGGGGGCCACGAGGGCACGCACGCCAAGACCGTCGGTCTCCACTCGCCCCACCGGCTCTGCTTTACCGATCAAGGGGTGCTGACGGCGACGGGAAGCGCCGCCGCCACGGACGACATCAAGCGCTTCACCGTGGCTCGCACTGACCGCCACAACGCACTCCATCCACACCGACGGGTTCATCCTCTACCTCCATCACTTACGGTATCTCTCTCTCTCCCCCCCCTGTTCTCCCTCGGTCATTCTCGAGAACCAATTGTTTTGCATCATAGTACAAAGTTCTAGCCCCTGATCTACTCCTAGATGTAACAATGTATCTAACAATGGTACCAGAGCCGGTTCTAGAGAGTAGACAGTTCGGAAACGAATCAAAGAAATATAGGAAAAGTGATATCCAATCGAAGAAGAAAAGTTGAAGAGAAAACAGAGAAGGAAACCCTAACCCTAACCCTAGATCTACAGAAAAGAAAGGGCGAATGGGAGGAGGACCTACCCAGGGCCCTACTCGTCATTCGTACCACCGCCGGCATCACCTTGCATGCGGCGGACAGACCCAATGAGCGAGCTCGTCAGACTCGCTTTCACCGGTGTCGGGATGAGCCAATGCACCGCCATCGAGCCGCCGATGGCGGCGCTCCACTGGTGAACGCGCACGGCGAGGGCGGGCGGGCCGGCACATCCATCCTCTCCGGGCCGCCATGGGCGGCGCTCTGGAAGCTCTCTGGATCTCACATGTGCGATACTAGAGAAGAGGGGGAGGGAAAAGGAGATTGGATGAAGGGAGGAGAGGGCAATGGCCTCGGGCAGGCGGCGGCGCTCCTCGCCGTCGCCGTCAGCCATCGCCGACCACGATAGAAACGCCGCCGCCGCCGAGCAAACAACACAAAGGCGGGGTGAAGGGAAAAGTGAAGGCCCGACGCTGGGAAGGGGTTTTGATCCGGCGAGATGCACGGATCGCCGTCCACGGTGATCGACGGCCAGGAATGGCCGCCTGCTGGCAGGTCGGATTTGCCTAAGCGGGACATGGCGGGCGAAATTAACCCGCCCGTTGGTTTGTGGGCTGCAAGCCCAAGCAGACGAGAGGAGAAAGGTCGCGGGCCAGTTTTCTCCCGTGGGCCAAATATAAGGATGAATGAACAGTATTTTTTTGAATAAATTTGGATGTTTTCAGAAGCTTGTGTGAATGAATTTGAACGTATTTGTCTAAATTTTATCTCTATTCAATTGGAACCAACGAGAAAATTGTTTAGAGATTAGAAAAGGTGACAGAAATACTTATGAACAGTATGTTTACATGAATTTTATTCATGTTTTTCCGCTGCAAAGTTTTCAGCTTAAAGATTATTATGACATTGTTATTTTCTGACCAACGTTGATGATAACAATATTATAATCTGAAAGTTTTTAATTAAAGTTAATTATGGTATTGTTATTTGTTTTAGTAATAATATTATAATTTTATCTGAAAGTTTTTACTTAAACTTAATTATGGTATTGTTATTAGTAACAATACTATGATTTTATCAGAAAGTATTTTCTTTAAAGCTCACTATGGTATTGTTGTTTTTCTGATCAACGTTGATGATAACAATACTATAATTCTATGAGTTTTATGATTAAAGTTTAAATCTTTGATTTTATGTCAAAGTGATGAATTTCAGAGAATGGAAAAGATCAAGAGATGCTCTTGAAGCAAAGTATTGTTTTAGTAAAAGTATTGCTTCTGAAAAGAATAAAAAAGAAAAGTTTTTCCGCTGCTATTTGTTGTTTATCTATCAATTAAATCGGAACCAACGAGAAGATTTAATTAGAAAAATAGTTTAAAAGTTGTAAATAAGTTTTTCCCTGAGGGTAAAAGCTATAATAAAGTTTAAAGTTCAGCTATTTTAAGTTAAAGAAAAGCTGCTTGTTGGCATTTTTTTGCCATTTGAAGCGTCAAAGTTTTGAGCATTAATTTGCTCTTATAATTAAAGTAAAAGAAAAGTTGATTTTGGTATTTTCATGCCATATGAAATGTTAAAGTTGAGCATAGGTTTGCTCTTACATCTAAAGATAATGCTCAAAGATGTAAAGTTTTAAAGATAATTATGATGTTTTCATTTCATGATAAAAGTTTGACGATGTCAATATTATGATTTTATAATAGTCCCGAGTTCTATGGTGATGATAGAATTTACAGTGCCTAAATGATGTATGTTTTAACTTTGAGCAATGTTAAATTATGACATACAATTATTCCCAGTAGAGAGAAATTGATAAGAGTTGATTTCGATCAACACTGCAAATAAAGTTTTGAGTTTACTCAACTGCATAGTTGAGATTAAGAAAGAAAAGAGCTTTCTTCATTTTAACCTTTTGGTTGATTTGAAAGAGAGACTCAAGTGTTGAGAAAAGAGTTTTTAACTTTTTCTCTCACTAAAGTTTTTGTGACATTATGGTTTGTCAAATTTTCTGATTAAATTGGAACCAACAAGAAGATTTAACAGAAAATAAAGTATACGTGCATGTGTTTAGTCATCGTGACTAAAGTAAAGTTTTGGCACTATAAATAGTTTATTGTCCTTCAACAGTAAATGTAATACGTGAAATAGTCAGACACATGTGCAATTTGACCAATGTCGAATTAAACATGTGTATTGGCAAAAGTCTTCAGATTTAATTCTGGAATTAGTACATTGG
The DNA here is from genome assembly GCA_022644695.1 of Cenchrus purpureus. Classification (NCBI taxonomy): domain Eukaryota; kingdom Viridiplantae; phylum Streptophyta; class Magnoliopsida; order Poales; family Poaceae; genus Cenchrus; species Cenchrus purpureus. The sequence goes on along the minus strand of CP053466.1, from coordinate 66,231,275 downwards.
TTCGTTACCAATGCATTTGAAATTTAAAGTTTCACGCTACATATCTGGAAAGTTTTTGGCACTTGTGCCATACATAAATATCCTGCAGTGCAGGCAAAGTTTTGTGATATTCATGAGAAGTCTGGGGGAGCTTTTGTGCTATCCCAATAATACTCATGCACCTTTATAGTGTCATGATGAATAGAGACTTAGAAAAGTCGAAGGACAAAAGAAAAACTGAATATGATTCAAAAGTTAGGATTGCAAGCATGACTTGCAAAAGTGTAGCAATATGAAGAACTCAGATGAGTCCTTCAAAGTGTAATAGTAAAGAACTCTAATGAGCTCTTGAAAAGGAACAAGGAGATAGTACTCCCATTATTTTGCATGACTTGATCATGTGAATAAAGTTAAAGGTTAAATGACTTCTTGTTCACAAGTGTTAAAATAGTTTCAAAATTATGGCTTCAAAGTTTTGTGCCATATTTCGAGGGGGAGAAAGATTAGAAATCTAATTCCCCTCAAAGTCAAAAGTGATGCATTGTATGCATTTAAAGAAATTGATCTATTAAAAAAAAGTATGACCGAAAAGGGAGTATAATGGTCATAACATTGATACCCCAACCATAGAAATAAACAAACGAGTTTTGTTTAACCTCGAATATAAAGAAAGATGGTAAAGCCCCACAGCAACTAAAAGAAAAGGATGATGCTTAAAACATCATACGAGGCTAGTAAAGACTGAACCCAATCAAAAGCTTAAAGATATTTGTCTCAATGATAGATGGGATAATCTGGGGGAGTAAAGGATGTCGAGAACTAAGGCTTGAAGAGAAGTAGGACTGTACGTTCACTCCAATGATTCAAGCACAACAATTGTCTCAACATATATTTTGGTGTTGTATGATCAACAGAAATTGAGGTGACGACAGATGTTGATGTAGTTCAGCACCCGTCGCAAACTCTTCAAAAGAGATTCTTGTTACTCAGGACTCTGTGGTAACAATTGTTCCTTTGGAAAATCATAAAGAGCTATAACAACCCCAGACAGAAAATAATATACCTAGTGGTCTATTGTTAAAAGATAAGATAAAGAAGCATAAATGAAGGTGATTCCACCTCATTTGGAGAAGTCATGAGAGGTGTTCATTCATCCTTCATGGAAAATGTCATGAGACATAGATGTTTCAAACTTGTTTTGGAACATAGAATAAATTCTAAAAGAGTCAAAACAATAGACTGTAATGGGTCTACAAGAATGAAACGTGACTCCAGAGGGAATATGTAAAAGCAATCTAGCGTGTCTTGTGGCAAAGGGCTTTATGCAAAGAAAGGACGAATTAAAATGAGATTTATTCCTGAAGTCTCATGAAAGGATTCTTTCAGAATCAAAATGACTATAGTGTTATATCAATATATAGAATTACATTAGACGGATGTAAAAATAATGATATACAGAGATCTGTTCGAGAAAGCATATACATGACATAACCAAATGGTTTTTGTTATGGAAAGAAAAGAAAATTGTGATACCACCCAATGAGATTGTACTTTCTGATTTATGTATTAAATCGGATCACGGAATAGTGATATCTATAGTTCTACTAGAACAAAGAAAAGTTTTTGGGTTTAAGTAAAAGTCGAGATGACAAAATTGCTCATTTGCTAAAGTTCAAATATGGGAAATATTTTTCCCACATTCAATGCGTAGATTATGCACTACTTACCGGTAGTAAAGTACAATCTACTATTGGAGAAAAGAAGGTTGTTATAACCTACAACTTTTAAAAAGAATAATCTCGTTGAAGATCCATTCGCTCTAGATAGGAATGGAAATTCATTGAGATAAAGGAAAAGGGGTATTTTGGATTATTGCAAAAGGCATACTTAGAAAGAATTCTAAACGAGATAAGGTATGCATGTGAGCAAACTTATGCCTGTCTTACAGTCAAGGGTAATAATTTTGGAATTTCAGTATTCCAGGAACCAATATGAGATCGATCGAAAGAATGGTGGTTCCATTTGTTGGAAGCGAATCGATTGCTCAAAAAATTTACCCTGACATAGTTCAGGTATCCGGGATGTTTTGGCAAAAGTCCTATCCAGCAATAGATCACTAGAATGGAATTAAAAGAATGTTTTACACTCTTGCAAAGTGTTGTAAGCCTCATGCTAAGTAATAAAGAAATTCATACTCTCAACGGATTGTGAGTAAAAGGAACTAAGTCTTGGTGAGTTTTTTAGTGAAGCCCACAGTAGTAGCTAACACTCACGATTGGAGTTTTATTGTGGAAAAGCTACAAAGTTGAATAGTTGTGATAAGATGGGTTATGTATACCCGAAGTTTAGCATGATATGAGGCTACAGGACAGGCTAAATTGTTGAAGAAACCTTTACCCGGAATTGATAATGGTAATCAACAGTAATATACCATTCAAAAGTTCTCTCTCCTATGACAACATGTCAAGTGTGCTGCCAAACACATTGACAAAGTGTTATATGTTGCAAAGGAGAAAATCCAGAATCACATTATAGTTTTGAGCAAAAGTACCAAGCAATTGCTTGCGGATCCGCTTAACAAAGACCGACCACCCAAGTCGACATGGGTTTTATGGAAGTCCTATGATTTCTGGATAACAAAGGGCCCAAGTAAAACTTAAGGTCTTGTTTCACTACAGAAAGGTACATTGTGGCTGTCTAGTCTTACAGTAATTGATACTTGTTATGATGAGGCACGCCCTACGTAGTGATCTGCACTGAGATGAGGACCAAAAGCAAAGCAAGTGAAAGAGATACGTCAAAGTATAAAGTTAAAAGTATAAGATGAGATCAAAGGGGAGAATGTTAATTTGATCTCCTCTGAACCTAGACCCAACGGTCTGGTTCAGGCCTTTGACTAGGCTCCCTGATCGGGGGAGCCCAACCCTGGGTTGGGTCCCGTGCAGCGCGCCATATAAGGAAGGTGGGGGCCACGAGGGCACGCACGCCAAGACCGTCGGTCTCCACTCGCCCCACCTGCTCTGCTTTACCGATCAAGGGGTGCTGACGGCGACAGGAAGCACCGCCGCCACGGACGACACTGCGCTTCACCGGCGACCGTCACTGCACTACACTGCCACAACACACTCCATCCACACCGACGGGTTCATCCTCTACCTCCATCACTTACGGTATCTCTCTCTCTCCCCCTGTTCTCCCTCGGTCATTCTCGAGAACCAATTGTTTTGCATCACAGTACAAAGTTCTAGCCCCTGATCTACTCCTAGTTGTAACAATGTATCTAACAATGGTACTAGAGCCGGTTCTAGAGAGTAGACAGTTCGGAAACGAATCAAAGAAACAGAGGAAAAGTGATATCCAATCGAAGAAGAAAAGTTAGAGAGAAAACAGAGAAGGAAACCCTAACCCTAATCCTAGATCTACAGAAAAGAAAGGGCGAATGGGAGGGAGGACCTACCTCTGGGCCCTACCTCATCGTCCGTACCACTGCCGCCGGCATCGCCTTGCGCATGCTGTGCGGACAGACCCAGCGAGCCGCGAGCTCGTCGGGACACCGCCGTTTCACCGGTGCGGGGACAGAGCCAATGGCACCGTCACCGAGCCGCTCGACGGCGGCGCGCTCACCTTCGGAAAATGAATAAATTTAGTTTTGATGTAGTATGCAAGTAAGAACTAACAGCTCTATTTTTTTTCCGGAGGGCAAACAGTACAGGAATTTATTTATGTAGTGACGAAATATAAGTTATTTCGCAATAATCAATCTGACAGTAGTTTCTGGAGAGAGAACAATCAGGGATCCTTAATCGGAAGGATGAAGATCACTTCAGCATCATTTATGCTAATACATGATTCTGTACCAGTTCAGTATCATTTATCACTTCAGGATTCTCTGAGCTGTTGAATCCAAGAAGTGCAGAAATTATTTTTTTTAAAAAGCACCATTTGAAGCTTGTACCACCTCAGACATATGTTTGTCACTGCATCTGGCAAATGGAAGTAACAATACTTTTACTAGTCTCGAACAAAAATATAAAATGAACATAATTTGCCATTGAAGGTGGGTGAAAGTAGAACAGAATTTGAAACTGAAGGCAGGTGAAAGTAAAACAGAGTTTACTTACCTATGGCAACACGTCTGTCGTGTATGGTGCATTTGTTCATCCTTCGAACAGCTCTAGCAACATCTTCTCCCGCTCCTGGGGAGTGACTCCTGGGCTGGTGACATTGTTATCCTTTAAGTATCTTGTTAAGGCTGGAACGACTTGATCAACGACAGCTTTCCGCAGCCTTGTCCTGAGTTCAGGGTCATAGACCTTCCAGAGCTTATGAACAGTGTAGGTTTTCTGAAACTCAGAATCAAATGTAGGCAGCGCGGAGTTCTCGGAGTTCTTTCTGAACCAAGGGGAACGGGGTGTATGATTGTACAAGCGTGACATGATCGGTACCCAAGACAGTTTCACGTATTCTTTTATGTATTTTTCGATTTTGTATTTCATACTGACAAATGGATTGAGCTGCTGCCCTATGAAGTGTGTATTGTTGATCAGGAATATGAGCCTCAGGCTGTGATCTGGGAAGGATTCTGATCTTTTGACAAGGTTTATGTGCAGAGAAGAGACCATCTCCAATGCCAGCGTGGTAAAAGGATTGGTTTTGTCTTGCCAGGCGAAGAGAAGAAAACTACTTCTTATCATGTTATGGTTAGGGACATAGCTACCACGCTCTGCTGCTGCACGTACAATGCAATTCAGTCTCCAGTAGTTTGTACACAAATATCTGATGTAGGTTACGAAGGACCGAGTGTCCTTGCAAATGTTGGATGATTCTTCCGGAGTTTGAATACCCCACTCACTGTTGTCATCACCATCGCTCAGGATACTGGTCCTAACCTCCTCTATCGTGTTCCGTATGGCCTGGTCCAACCTGTGCTCTTTTTCTGACAAGAGGAAAAGCAATATTCTCTTTTGATTTTCTATTTCCACCGAGGACTCCAAATCGAAACATAACTGGATGCCTTGTGAGGCTTTGGACAGAGCATGAGAGCATCACGCACGCCCAGCAGTGAGTGGAGCTTCTCTGACGGCGCCTGCGCCCCATTGCTGCTAACACTAGTGGTGTCAGTGGTAGCATCAAGATCCGTGGCAGCTAACAAGGCGTCAACAAAAGGGAGCATCCTGCGGAAAGTTGCATCGACAATTCGTAGTGTCATGTCTGTTTCCTTCACGATACGCCCTTCCGCCAGAGCCAAGCGGAGCCGATCTAAATGGGTGTATTCCGTTAGCTCAGTGAGAGCCCGGATCCACCTCTCTGCGAGGTTATTACGTTGGGGGTTCGGCTCGCAGCCAGCTGGTCGTCCCTGCGGACGGATCGTCGGCGAGGTCGAGAACCCAGCCGACGCCCATCTCGGAGAGCCACCTCTCCACGGCGGCGATGTCGCCATCGCCGTGACAGAATTCCTCTGCCAGGTGCTTGGCGCGCGCGAGCATCTTTGGATTTTCTTCATCGTCGTCGTTGATATACTGAAGCTGTGAAGCGAGACCTAGTTCGGAGGACAACACAGTGCCCCGGCTTGATGTGTAGGTGGTCGAGGAGATGGTATGGTACCTGAGGTGCTGCCACTGGCCATACTGAAGGCTGCCATCACATCTCGGGCTGCAACGGAGGACGACATTTTGTCCTTCGACGACTTCGTGGCTGCCGCCGGCGTGCGCGGTGGGAGAGCCATCGTCGATCGGCCTCTGTCCTCTCCGCTAGGGCGCCGCCCGATAATTGCAGCAAGCTGAGAGGATGGTGGATGCTTGAAAGCTTGATGGATGGGAGGTGCAGCCAGAATATGGAGGAACGTAAGCAGCAGCCTACTGGAAATGAGCAAGGGACGGAGGAATATTACTCAGCCGAGCAAGTCCGGCTCGTTGACGGAGGCAACAAGGAAGAATCTGTTGCCCGTCTCTATCACCTGCGCTCGTTTCTGTAGCTTGCTAGATTTCATCGGTGAGAGCGAGGTGAGCCGGCCCAGTGGCGGAGCTGGCAGATTTTAACGGCTAAGGCCGCTTAATAAGCACTTCAACCATTGAATCTTTGTGTAGTCCACATAATAGCGAAACTGCAATAGTGCTAGTCCATATAATGATATAAGTGCTTAAAATGCACAATTTAGACTAGTACATCGCAATTTAAGATCTATGTACAAGATTCTTTAAGGCGATTTAGACAATTGGATATGCGACATACCATTTCCACTGTGACCGCGAGGCAATGGAGGTAACTTCTGCAATCAATTATTCAAGTCTTACCAATGTCACGAACAATTTGCAAACTTGGGATCATTTCTCACGTCATTAATCCATACACCAAGTTGTTCTCTAAGAAACATAAGATCATGATGATAGATGGTTGGGTTGGTTGCCTTGGTGGAATTACAGGGTGCAGGGGAAAAAATCTCAATGTTTTAGTCCTCTTATTCATTGACATTGAGCAATGCTAATATACAATTTTCAAAATAGTGCATAAATAATATCAATACTCAATATGGAATTGGGATTGTGGATTGGCGGATTGTGGATTGAAAAACAAAATTGACCTCCTAATTTTGCCTATTATTGGAGAATGGAGATGGCAAGATGGGTGAACTACAGTCGCCACCTCCGTCTTCGAGCTCTCCGCTTGAGCGCGGGAGGCCGTGCCTATCCCCCCAGCCGCCTCCATCGCCACTGGGCGCTGGGCGGTGTGGAAGGCCGTGCCTATCCCCCCAGCCACCTCCATCGCCACTGGGCGCTGGGCGGTGTGGACGTGTGGTGCCCCGCCCTGCTCGTCAGGTCGCCACCGCCCGCCGGAGCTGCTACTGCTAGGGTTGCCGCGACCGTGTCTGCGAGGAAATTGGGAGGGTGAGGCCGCGAGGGAACAGTCGGCCAAACGCAGAGGTGAATCGAGACTCGAGAGAAAAGCAGGCCGTCCGGCCAGGCAGAAGAAGCAGTGAGTTTGTTGGGCTGCGGATTAACTCGGGCCAGCCAAAGACTAGTGCTAGGAAAATACAGGGGGTGTAAGTGACTTGTTGGCCTACGCCTAGGGCCGTGGCCCTAGTGGCCTTAGGCTGTCCTCCGCCCCTGGCCGGCCCCGCTCTTCCCTACTATACGAAGGGTGACGCGCGTCGCCGCGCCCGCCGTTACTATGCGTCATTGCGTCTAATGTGTAGTGATACTGTATACCCCCTTTTCCTCAAATGCATCACGTTTACGACAAATATTTTAGTTCAAAATGAACTAAAAATACTTGTCCTAAACATTATGTATTTTTTTAGAATTACACATTACAAGATAGACGCTCATAACACGCATGCACACTCATCTTTATGAACACACGTATGCAAACCCTACCCCTATAAGCACCTCCGAAGGATCGAGCACGAACTGGAGATTTCAAGTTACCTCGGTGTCCGTCGACGGGAACGTCGCTTATCACTCTCGTCGTTGACGGGAACGTCGCTTACCACTTAATTCATAAAGCCGGAAAATCCTAGAATAAATCCAAGAAACACTACGTGAAAACCTCAAATAGGTCACGCAGCATTTGTAACGGGCCCTTAACACCCGTCACATGAACCGTATCTGTAACGGTTGTTGTTTGGCGCCCATTACGCATAAGCGTGGTAGGCTCGACCCCGACGTGGCCAACACACCGCCTGTTACCAATGAGGACTTCCAGTAACGGGCTTCTTAAATGCCCGTTACTGTTATTCTTTGTAACGGACGTTAAAATGCGTCCGTTACGAAAGTTAAACCTATCGGTAACGGGCCCTTTGAGTCCGCATCGATCACGCCCTATCGGTAATCGGGCTCTTAAGTCCGTATCGATCATCGCCATATCGGTAATGGCTCTTTAAGTCCTTCATCGATGACAATTTGACACTGTTACTAGACTCGTGAGCTCAATAATTGAAGTTCATTAGCACTCTCACTGCCATCAAATATTTGACTATGTCATCATAGCAAATATTGGATATCACACAAACATATAATCATGTCTATTAATAAGATGCAAAACCACACGTACACATAGATAGTAGTCATAAGAGCATATTCTACATATTTAAGATGCATATATAGCATCACATGTTCACATATGACATGCATAATGTTCAGAACAACCATATTCACATGATAACATCTCGATGCATCGTGAGGCACTAGTTAGATGGCTTCTTTTGTGCTACAACCTCAAGTTCATCTATCTTTGCCTCTAGTTTTACAAGTCTTTCCTGCAGCTCAGCATTCTTCTTTGCAGCTTCAGCAAGTTCAATATTCTTCATCTTCTGTGCGTCTTTAAGCTTCTCCACCTCAGATTCTAGTATTTTCTGACCATTTGCTAGGAGACTTATGTCGTCCACAGCCTTGTCATCCATCCTTCTATCCACCTTGTCGAGTACTTTCCAGATGCAGTCAAGATCTTCCCGAGTAACAACACATTTCTACAACAAAGGCAAATTGATGCAAGTTTCATAATTAGATTGCCAAGTTTAATATCATGAAAGATGTAACTGGTCAAACAAGAAAGTTGTTTAGCTGTAACTGGGTTTAGAGCTTGGTTGATCCTGTGGATTTGTTTCCAGATCATGTCAATATCCTCCCAAGCTACAGTACCTCCCTAAAACAAAGGCACTGGATGTTCAGTTAATAAAAGTCGATGTAGCATGGAGATTCAGAAATTGAAGTAGTATATAAAATAAGTTCAATAATTTTGTGAGCAGCATATGATGAGTACCATGCATTAAATTTCAAGCATAACAAAATTTCTACTCGAAAGGTTAATAATTTTCCTCCCGAGTAAAACACATTTCTAAAACAAAGGCAAATTGAAGCAAGCTTCACAATTAGATTGCCAAGTTTAATATCATAAAGTTGTAACCGGTCAAACAAGAAAGTTGTTTAGTTGTAACTAGGTTCAGAACTTGCCTGCTGCTTCTCTTTACCAATGTCATCCTTCATTCTTTCCATCCTGTTTAGGAATGTGCAGATGTAGTCCAAGGTTTTCTTGAGCCTGTCGATTTTTGTCCAGATCCTGACAATGTCATGTGCTGGTATAACAACATCCTAAAACAATGGAAAATTGATGCATTGGAACCATTGATCAGTGAAGGCACTGGATGTTCAGTTAATAAAAGTCACTGAGCATGAAGATTTAGAAATTGAAGCAGTATACAGAATGAGTTAAACATTTTTGTGAGCAGCATATGATGAGTACCAGGAATTCAATTTCAAGCCCGCATAAACCTAACTTCAAGCATACCAACTCGAGGGGCGTCGCGAGTGCACCTTTGGCGCTTGCTGGTACGTGCCCTCCTCCCACGGCCGACGAAGAACCGACCTCTTCGCGAACCTCACTCTCTTGGCGGGCGGGGCCTTCTCCTCGGGAACCTCACTCTCTGGCGGGCGGCGGGCGGCCTTCTCCTCCTCGCTGCAGAACCTCCCTCTTGAGTCATGGCAGAACGACCACTTTCCGCCGGCCATCTCTGCGACGGAGACAAGGAAGGAGAATGGGAGAGAAGGCGACGAGACGAGGAAGGCGTAAGGTTTGAGAAGGAAGGCGTAATGATGACGAGTGGCGTGGTTGAGTGACTTTTGGTCAAACATTGGGAACAAAGGATACGTGGATAAGCCAAACCGCGTCCAATGCACGGGGTGGCGTGGTGGGCTCCTCCTCGTCGGTTTGAGGGGCAAATACGATGCGGAATAACCATCCCGCGTAGTCTCCTTTGTGTCTGTCTTGATTGACAGGTCAGCCCGATCTCTCAGGGCTCCCATTTTGACATACAGGCATAATCAACACATATCTTTTGAGACAAAACAGACATAATATAGATATAGATAACTTGTCCACATATATAGATAAAGATTACTTGTCCACAAAGATCCACACACATATACATAATTATTACAAACAGTTAACTTGTCCATCTAGCTAGCTAGGCCTTAACTTGCCCATCACATTTTTACAATGGTCATGCTATCTGACCATGCACATCAACAAAAGCATGCCCCCTTCAACATCAACAAAAGCATGGTATCTTCAACTAAGGTTTGTTTTTTTGCAGCCTCTTCAAATGCAACCAAGGTATCTTAAAACACATCGAGCGCATCTTCCATGGGCTGCAGATTTTGTTTAGCCACAAACTTGTACCGCCTCATGAATGCAGCCTTTTTGAGGAGGATGTGCATTTCTTCCATAATATTATCAACCTCAGGTTTCACATATTCCCAAATAGTGTCATGCCATTTTGATTCCTATGGAATGAAAAACATAGGAAAGTTGCTACATTGATCATTTGGATGAACCATATGAATGAGAAGATAGAGATAGACAAAGGAACAAGCCATTTCATAGGAACAAATTGCTACATTGATCATGTTAGAAATCCTACAAAATCTCTATGGAACAAGCCATTTCATAGGAACAAGTTGATCAAGCTCAAGCTCAAGTTGCTCCATCTATAGAACAAGTAAAAGGCACTGTGATTCAGAGAAACTTGCCTCGCGTCGCCGTGGTAGTTGCCGTCGGACATGAGGTCCTCTACACCTTCGCCGCTCCCTCGACCCCTCTCCGTCATTGCAAGACATTTGCTGTCGCAGACGTGAGGCAGACGTCTTGCCCTCTTCACTTCCCCTCACGCCGACGCTCCTCCTGCCGTTGCTTTGGCCCTCGTCGAACCCGAGAGGATCCACCGATGACGCCATCTCCGGCTTTGGGTTCTGCAGCACCGCTTGGCCCCTCTCTCGACGGTCATCGCTATCTCGCTCGCCGCAATCTCGGCATGCGCGCACGGATCTAGTTGCGAACCGCATCGCGTCGGCTTCTCCTCCTCGATCCACGGTGCGCGGGGTCGCCCGCCGCTTGGCCCCTCGCCGCGCCATCGCCGCCTCCCCGCCTCCGCCACCACACCGCCGCCTCCGCCACCTCCGCTAATCCCTAGTGAGAAATTAGGAAAGCGTGGTGTGCTCGCGCTTATCCATTGGGGATGTTATATTCATTTTCCAAAATGGAGAGCCATTGCCGACGCAGGTTCGAGAACCCGGGTCACATTGGTAGTCACGTGGGTGGGCAACGGTTATCTTTTTATATAGGTCGACGCGCGACATGTGGGCCCGACACTAATTTTTTTGAAATGAAACTTGCGTCCCTCAAATATTAGAGCCTATAAAACAACATCTATAAATTCATTAAAAATACGAATAATTCGTAGTTGGTCATTTAGTATTCGAATAAACTATCAGCAGGCACACTTGTGTAACCAAAATTATCAAAATTCGAATTTTTATCTCGTGTTTGGGATATAATAAATCTAATAACATATTAGGTTGGTCTAAAAATTCTACAAATTGAGTTGGCAACATAATTTGGCTCCCTAAACTTGTCATAAAAATTTCAAGTGGTTTCTAAAAAGGAAAATCATACTTGTGTACAAATGTGTACACCTCTCACATAGTTTTCTAGAATGTTACTTCAACACCGAAGTTTTCCACACTTTACAACATGTTCGAACTATATAAATTTGAAAATTTAACACAACCTTATGTCCACCTTAACAATACGAAATCCAAAGTTTCATTAGTAATGGTTGTGTAAAACAAATATTATTTCTATGTTGTACTTATCAAGTACAAAATAAGGCATAAAAACATTACTCACGAAAAGAAAATATACACTAAACAATGAAATTAATGAAAAGGTGGCGATTTTAGAAAAAATAAGAAAAACAATCATCAAATTTGGATTACATATGACCGAGAAATATGTGACACAAAATTTGGTTCCAGATTAAAAGGAGAAAGGAGAACTGTTTCCTTTGTGGTCGGTTTCAATGAATAGCGGTTTTTATCCACAGACGCAGATCGTAACTTCCTTATTAGCTTTGATTTTGTGCCACAACACGAAAGCAAATAAATCCATTTATTTAAGATATATAATAATCAATCATGCATTGGAACTTGAAAAGAGGTATTACATAAGATATATGAACAGTCTTTGCGGGACGGAGGGAGTAATAGTCTTTTGTCAATGGCGATCCGGTTCTGATCATCGCCGTCAGAGCGATCGCGTTCCGAGGCGTAGTGGCGTGTCACAGTGGGAAGACTGGCTGCCTGACGGTTCCCCGTCTTGTCATATAAATGCCCGGCCGGCCAAGAGCTTCTTCCATAAGCTTTCCTCAAGCGCGCTACCAAGAAAACCCCAGCACCACCATCTCCGGTCACCGAGAGCTTCTTCTTCCTCAAGCGCGCGCATGGCATCGTCGTCGAGCGAGCCATCTAGGAAGCGGGGAAGGGAGGAGGACGACGACGACGAAAGCCGCTGCCATCGGCTCATCCAGGAGGTGAAGGCGTCGAAGCCCGTGGAGGCGTCGACGTCACCGCCCGAGGAGGCACTGGCGCCACCGCCCGTGGAGCCCTCCGCTATGCGTCCTCAACTAGTTTTGGACAACATTTGGTCTGTCCAAATATTGTACAAAGCTTTCAGGAAGCTTCAACTGGTGGCCGTTGAGCTCGGCTTGCCACGACCCAACGATCCGCTGCAGAGGACCGTGAAGGATTTCGCCTTCAAGATCCATGGGTTGGCTAGGGACCTTCAGAGAGTCATGGTCTGCGGTGACGGCAACGACGATGGTGACGACGATGGTGACGGCGACAATGGCGGCGATGCGGTGGTGTGACGAACGGCCTCGACGGGCTCCGACTCGCAGGGGCTCCTCCGGCGGCGGCGACAAGTCTTCTACCTTAGCTTAATTAATTCGTTCCTCCTCTGTGTGTTTGTCCTCCTCTGTTTTTTTGTGGAACTCTGCTTGTTTATCATGAACATGTTCCTCTGTTAATATGTGTTCCTCCTGTGTGTTTGTTGAACTTGTGATGAACTACATCTAAGAGATACGGGTAGATCCATCCGTGCCTCCTAACGCATTGCAATATCTATGGCAGCAGTTTACAATGAATTGCAATGTTTGTTACTCTATTTGTTAGTGAAAAGATTCTAAGTTTCGAAAAACTCTGTATAAAGTCATTGGAGACGCGGGTGCAGGCTGGTTAATTTCACACTGAAATGTCAACACAGATGAATTGATAAAATTTGTGATATGTGACACATTAAGATTCGTGACCCAATTGTCATTCCATTCCATTTTGTTCATTCATACATTTAAGTTTGTCATCTGTGACAAAATTTTCATTCTTCACTCACACAGATGAAACAAATTAACGCACCACTTTTCACATCACAATTACTTCTTTGCAAAGATACATCCCGGTAAACATCCAAATACTACACAAACAGCACCCACAATAATCAAGTTCATCTTCCAGATCACATTGTCCATCTTCTCCTCCAGTGCTTTATTCCTCTGCTTGTCGTCGGGTGCTTTCCTCTGATTGTCGCTCCCAAGTTGACAATCCACTAAATCAACTACTTCATCGATCACGCGCGCGATTCGACGGTCGAAAAGATATGATGCCAGCATCCTTTAGCATCTGGAGATACTCCTTCTCGAAACGATAATATCCACAAAGCTTGGGGAAGTGTGCAAATCAAAAGCACATAAGAACCCTAACTCAGATTTGGGAAATCACAGCTCAGACTACTCACCGCGTTCCTCGCACACTTGAAATAAAGACGAATAGTGGTTTTCACCTTCCTTCAAGTCCTCCCTCCACCACCCGAGCAGCCATACCACGGTCCGGGGGGGACGGTGGGAAGCCGCTTAGCTCACCGACTGGATCCAAGCCGATGGAGTGAATGCGGCTACTCCGGCCACCTTGAAACCTGCTCCTGCCACGTCCACCTGCAGCAATGAGGTCACGACATGTACGAGTGGGGAAAGGAAGGGCGGGCGGCGGTGGAGCTCAGGGGAAGAAGAAGGGAGCATGAGCTCGAGGCGTCGTGTGTGCTGCGCTTATCCCATTCGGGATGTTATATTCATTTTCCAAAATCGAGAGTCATTTTTGACACGGGTTCGAGAACCCGCGTCTCATTTATTGTCAGGTAGGTCCGAGCGGGCAGGCAACGGTTATCTTTTTTATATAGGCTGCTGACGCTGACACGTGGGCCCGATACTATTTTTTGAATTGAAACTTGCTTCCCTCAAATATTAGAGCCCATTAAACAACACCTAAAAATTCATTAAAAATATGAACAATTCGTAGTTGGTCATGTAGTATTGGAATAAAATATCAGCAGGCACACTTGTGTAACCAAAATTATCAAAATACGAATTTTTATCTCATGTTTGGGATATAATAATTCTAATAACGTCTTAGATTGGTCTAAAAATTCTATAAATTGACTTGGCAACATAATTTGGGTCCCTAAACTTGTCATAAAAATTTCAAATGATTTCTCAAAAGGAAGATCATACTTGTGTACAAATGTGTACATCTCTCACATAGTTTCTTAGAATATTATACTTCAACACTGAAGTTTTCCATACTTCACAACATGTTCGAACTCATATACATTTGAAATTTTAACACAACCTTGTGTTCACCTTAACATTACGAAATACAAAGTTTCATTAGTAATGCTTGTGGAAAACAAATATTATTTCTATGTTGTACTTGTAAGAAACAAGATAAAGGCGTATAAACAACATCCTGGGAATGAAGTTATATACGAAACAATGTCATAAATGAATAGTTGATTTTAGAAAAAATCAGAAACAAATATCATCAAATTTGGATTACGAATGACGGAGAAATACGTGATTCAAATCTTTGATTGCAGATTAAAAGGAGAAAATGAAGCGATCTGTTCTTCATTCGAATAGAACTAGCCCCGGCCTGATGCGTTTTCCTAATAATATTGGGCCATTCAGTTTTAAGGCCCACACACGCCCACTCGTGCTAGGGTTAGTAGGGAAAGACGCCTCCCTCACGCAGTCGCCTCCTCACTATCCCCTCGCGCCGTCGTCTTTCTCCCCCTCGTGCCGCCACCACTTCCTCCCCCTCGCCCCCTCCGCCGTCGCTTCCTCACCCTCGCCTTCCTCCTCACCCCTTCCCCGTGACGTGGCGCACGCCACACACCTTCTGAGACACGCCACACCACCCCTCACCTTCCGGCGACGGCGACTAGGAGGAGGAGGAGGATCGACCACGAGGTCGACATGAGGACGTGGCGACTAGAGATCCCTCCGCTCCGACAGTGACAAGGTGAAGTGCATGCTAGAAATCCCTCATACATCATTAAGATACATTCTTGACTATGCTCAGTTAGGGTTTCGAGTTTCAAAACGTATACTTAGCATTTTCCTTTGGATTCACTCTTATATTTGGTTTTGCTCTTGTTCCATATGTACATTTGGACATTCTCTCTAAGTTGAATAAGTACCTCATCGATGAGGCGTGAGCATCTTCCTCTTTAAAATGGTAAGGTCGCATTGCGAATTAATTATGGTTTCTGAATTTTGCATTTATGTTAATGGTTTACCATAGAACCAATGAGATTATAGTGGGCTAAACTAGTTCTGTAATTATTTTCTCATTTGTATGGTCTTGTACACGTTACGTGGATGTTGATTAGATAAATGCTTAGCTGTTATGCATGGTTAACTAAAAATGTGCTCTACTTGTCTCCTGTTGTAGCATGTCTCCTTGGAGAGCTAGCAGATGGTCTCGCTTTTGTGCTATTCTTGGACATCGAGCTGACCTTTCTCATAATCCTTGACAATTAATTTACAGGATAACCGGCCGAGGACTATAGACCGCAATTTGAAGAAGATGCATATAATGAAGAAGATGGATATGCCACTACTAGTGAAGAACAAGAGCAGGTGGTGGGGCTACGAGGCCGAGCAGTGCCAAGGACAGCGACAAAGTGGCCAAGAGACAAAATGGTAGTCACTAAGGTTGAGAGAGGGGGATGCCAGTACCATTGACACAAAAGCGAGTTCAGTGGCGCTATGTGGCTCATTGCTAGACAAAAGATACATTTGGATTTGCAGAAATCAAAAACTAAGCGATGAACAAAAGTGGTACTTGTTTGAAACCTATATGCGTAAACACTTGGAGTTCCAGAAGACATGAAAGAGCAGCATTCAAGCTTTTGTGGAAGATTGCAGCCAAGGCATGGAGACAATTCAGATTTCAGCTCAGGCGAGATTTTGTCAAAAAAGGACTCGAGCCATTTGGAAAGCACGACTTTATCAAGCCAAGAGTGGATGAGTTTGTGAAACAGCAGAAACCGAGGAAGCCTCATCTCATCGCAAGTTCAAGTCACTTTGAAGCCTCAACACAAACGAGCACAACATGGGTCCAGCTGGTTATTGTGGGAAACTACCACAGTGGGAGGAAGAGGACAGGAAATTAGTCAGGGATCGCCAACCCATATGATGCCATCAGTGATGATCGTTCTAGGAATTGTGTGCGAGCAAGGAGTAAGCTAGTGGTGGAAGACGGTGTTGCCACAATAGTGTACAACAAAGAAGCAAATGAAAGTGTGGCTGCAGACATCATGGAAAAGAATGCACATGCGTAATCTTCATGAATGACTTCATGGGATGGAGAATGATGTCCTAAGTCGCTTGGGCCGCTCCGAACAACCAGGTCGCGTGCGTGGTGTCTCCAGCTACCAGGGCTGGAAGTTTGCATGGCCTCAGCATGCTTCCATGTACAGAAGAGGAAGAGGGCGATCGACTCATCGATTGATAAGCAACAGATGAAGGAAGAAATCAAGCAAGAACTCAAGGCGAGATGGAGAAGGATATGCTTGACATGATGGCACGAGGGTACTGTGGTGTTTGCACTGTCCAATCGCACAAGCCCTTCACCGGATTGAAGAGCGGTTTGCGTCAGCAGAATAATACTATGGCACTCTGAGTTGTCGAGGTAGTGCACATTGCTTCCCCCACACAGGAAGACCTTATAGGCATGTTGACTGAACCCACAGACTATGGCCTATGGATCATATTTCATGGTGTTGAATGTGAAGCTGCAATTGGTGTGGTTCAACCGTAGCAGACTTACGCTACACACGTCTCGATTCATGAAGATTGTGCCGTGTGGTGAAGTGTTGCATGTATATGCCGCTTTAGGATCACGAAACACCCTCCTAATGACGAGGTGACACTTGGACAAGCTCTACACTAGAGGATACATGGAAGAGGTGTCACATTCACATCAAGGGAGTTCGCACACTACGGTACAGTTTCCTTCTGGTTCACAGACTACAGAACAAAACTCTTCCTCACATGGTTTCGTAGCTCCTCCTCCTCCTCCACCCCCAGAAAAGCAAATTACGATGTATTCATTCCCCACCTGGTAACCCACCTCCTCCTCCACCACCCTCGGAAAAGCAAATTACAAGATGATTCATTCCCACTGGTAACCTTGTTGTGACGGTAAGTACCTACTTTAGTCAATATACTCATGAATAAAGGAGCATAAGGCATTTCTTACACGTATTTAGTTAAGAATAATGTAGTTCCACTTGTCCTTGGAGATTATTTGATTGCAAAAATAAGCAAGAAAAGAGAGCTAAACTCACCTTCTATGGTCCATGCCACATCACCTCATCCTAGTGGGCTGCCAACAAGGATGCCATGCATGCAAACCGCCAACTAGGGAGCCATGCATGCATGCCATGTGAGCAATCCAAGTGAAGCAAGCCCGACGATCGAGTGTGACACGTGGACTTCACATGGATCCATGGGCCCACAAAGGCAAGCAAACGCGCCAAAATAGGGTGGACACCATCACCTAAGGACCCACAGGCGTCACGTGAGAAAGCACAAGCCGAGGGCCCACAGGGGTCGGGCCGACCCCAGTGGGCCGAACCCGACCTTGGCTCGGCCTCTCCATGGGCTTCCACGTGGTGGCTCTCCATTGGTCCCAGGCGCCATCCCCGGTGTTTGCCTCCATTCTCCCGGCAGCGCCTATAAATAGATGGAGAGGGGCTCACTAATGATCCATCCACACTTGCAACACCTCTCTCACTTTTAGTCTCAAGGCTGGGAGGTAGGCTAGAGTAGTTCTAATTCAGTGTTCCAAGTCTCCTTTGGGATCTAGGTATGAGTTGTCTTGTATCTTATTTCATTTGTATGACTTTGATCTACTTCATTTATTTATCTATTTCATATAAAGTTGTGTTAGTATACATGAGTGATTTGTTCATGTGTTCTTCACCTATTCATCATTTAGAGGCTCCTGTTCTTGATGAACAAGGCCTTTCGATCCACTTGACGAGTGACTTTTACATGTTTACGGTGTTTGTTCATAAGTTAGAGGCTCGTGTTCTTCGTGAACACCCCTTTGATCCAGCTTGAATAGACATAGGAAAACACGAATCCGTTGTGTATTTAACCTGGTTTGATCTAATTAGACATGATTGCGTTGTATGAAGTCCGTGCTTGAGTTACGGTACTCGTGTAATTGGCTGGTTTATCCGGTGGCTTGACCGGGTCACAATAGCTCGGCGGCCAAGTCTAGCTAACGTAAGCATGGTGCTTGGGTTGCGAGCTACCTTACTTATGAGTTTATCCCATGGTTTGTCTTGGGGTAGGCCGTGGTAGTGATGCCGTTGGTCCTCCAAATCCCCACGTCGGATAAGTTGTAGGAGTCTAAAATATAACAACCGAGTTGTGCGGAAACAACGCGGAGGTTATCTCCTCGTGGTACCGGGTGCTCAAGTCAATGTTCTTCAACGCTAGTGTATCTAACTTGTTCTTTCCACTTTATGTGTATAGTACATTAGAACCTAGAACTAACTTGTGTGTCGCTATGCCTAGGACCCTTTAGAGAGAGAGTGTGTGTGTGTGATCACACTACCCCATTATCATATCTTTACCCCGCACTTGAGTGTCTGGTTTGTTTTCGTCCATGATCTATACTGATTGCAATAGAGTTGATCTTGTCATTCCGCCAATGCCTTCCTTGGATTCGATACCCTTTGGAATACTCCTTTGGGGAAATGCTACAATGGTACTTCCATGCGCTTGCGGATCTCAGAACGTTAAGATTTACCAACCAAAGCATTTCCGGCGTTATTACCAAGGATGGGTTCCAAACTGTTCTTAGGTGATTGCGTTAAGAAATGTCAACAAGCATTTCGGCGCGGGTTGCGGGAAGGCTTAAGGATGACATATCAACACTTTGCATATGTTTATAATCATGACAGAATAAACAGCTTCTCAATGGTGCTAACTAACTTGGATTGTCTTCTTTGTCTATTGATGATGAAGACATGTAGTGCATGATTTGGTTTCAACTTGCCATCAATTTTCCATTGAAGATCACGAGTCACTCGTAAGGAAGGCACGAAATCATTTTGGCTCTCCTTCTCGTGAACATCAAGTCGATCCGACTTCCTTTGTGCCATCCGCATCAACTTCCATGGCCAACCACGTCAAGAAGACTCTTCGTGAGTATTCGCTCCTCTCACGACCGCGGTCTTGCAGTCCCGTGTGATCAACACTGGAATGGAAACTTTGAGATCAAGACCGGCTTAATTACGATGGTGCAGGCTAGCCCATTCGTGGCAAGCCTAATGAAGACGCTGAGCGCCACTGCAAGTTCAGAACTATGCGGTACCTTCACTATATGAGGAGTGGAGGAACGACTATTTCCCTTCTCCCTCTTGGGAAAGGCAAAGCAATGGTTTTATGCTAACCGTGCAGAGATTAACACTTGGGCAAAGTGCTCCGCATTCCTCGCGAAATTCTTCCGCTATGAACCAATATCCTTGGGGCGAATTTCAAGTTTCCAGGTGCAAATGAGAATATCCCCGAAGCTTGGGAGAGACTCCAGGAGTACATCCTGGCTTGTCCTCATCATGGGATGGACAACTGGTTTATTCTTCAGAGTTTCTATAATGGGCTGACTCCACTCGAGGCTATATTGATGTCTGCTTTGGAGGGCTTTCTTCTCTCTTACTATCACTGAAGCTACTACATTGATTGAGAAGATGGTTACCAATCAAGGGTGGAGTGATGATCGACTCCAGCCACGTCAAAGGGGTACACATACCGTCAAGGAAGCGGATATGTTGCACGCCAAGATGGACCTAATGATGAAGAGAATGGATGATCTAGCCAATGAGAAGGCTACCATGGCCACCACTACTCAAGCTATGGATTCTCGCATGACTTGCGAAGTCTGTGGTAATACTAGGCATTCAGGGAATTATTGCCCTATTACTCAGGAGGATGTGATGTACATGAACGGCAACAACAACGGTTATCGTCCACAAGGAGGTCAAACGTGGAATCAATCACGCCCTTATTATCAAGGAGGCAATCAAGGTAATTCTTTCAACCCAAACCAACCTTCCTTGAAAGATCTAGTTTTTGGGCAAGCTAAGATTAATGAAGGCTTTAATAAGAAAACAACTGCCTATGATAAGGCTTTCGAGAGCCTTAATGTTAAAATTGATAGCCTTTTTTCTGCTCTTAAGAACTAGTTGAGCTTTAATAAGATGATAGAAACCAAGTTGGCTCAGTTAGCTGCTTTGGTTCCCTCTGCTGAAGACGGGAAGATCCCGGGGCAACCCGTATCTTCCTGTGAAAATGTTTGTGTAGTGTCCACCAGATGGGGTAAGCCTTCTGGGCGAACACGAGCCACTGACTATGCATGGAAACCTATACAGCAAGTACTTGATCCATGGGAATCTTCAACAATTACACACAAGAAAGATCCTGGTTATCCGGCTATCACCTGCAAGATATATTATCAAAAGATTAAGCATGCTCTTTGTGACCTTGGTGCAAGTGTTAACCTCATGTCCAAGGTCATGTTTGAACAATTAGGGTATCCAGCTCTAACTCCAACTGCGACCGCCGTCCAACTTGCTGATGCATTGATCCAATATCCAGAGGGGATAGTAGAGAATTTATTGGTTTTTGTCCAAGGTTCATGCATCTTTGCGGATTTCGTGTTCCTTGATATGCAAGATGATGAGGGAATGCCTCTCATTCTTGGGAGACCATTCCTGAGTGACGCCAACACAAGGATCAATGTGGGAGCCGGAACGATCCGATTCCGCATTGGGAAGAGGAACTTGATGTTCCGTTATCAAACACCAAAAGAGAAATGCTATACACTGCAGGGCAAAAATGAGCAATCAGGGAAATGGACGGAGCCACAGCACCCGCGACTTCCCACCACTCCAACAAAGCCTAAGAAAACAAGAAGGGTGTGGCGAGAAATACAAAAGTCATCTCCATCAATTTCTCGGGAATGGGGTGACGAGTGGAATTGATCGCCGAAAAAAGTCCCGCTCTCAGACTTAAAAAGATGAGTCCTTTTTGCCAAATGGTAAAATTGGTATTTATCTTGTAGCATACAGGTTTTCAAAATCGGAAAACCCAAGATTCGCTCTCGTGATAGTCCACGGATCAAACGCTATCACGCACAAGCATTCATCAGATATAAATAACACGGTCATACATCGAAATAAAGCATCGAGTCGAATAATAATCTGATTATTACATGTCACGATTATTGAGTACATCAATACTCGCCTCTTGGCGGAATAACAGAGATAAGAGCCTACGCAGCGGTAGCTAGTCTTCAAAAGGTGTCTCCATCTTGGGGCATCTTCCACAGGCAACCTTGAGCGAGCGTCGTGCCCCCCTCGGTCGTACACCATCCGTCGGCATTGTTGTCGTAGTCGGACTCGTACCCTGCAAGCTCAGGGGCTATCCCCAAGGATCGGGATAGGTCCACGTCACCAACCGTATGCAAGCTTTAAGTGGCCTATTTCGGGAAAAGAGTATTTCAAGGTAGTAGCAGGGTTTCCTATGCAGCAATGACAAGAAAATAGAGTAGTATCTCCATAAGTTCACCATATCCCATATCTCTCATCCACATACGGATACATCGGTTACCGGATCACCGTCACCATCACCTATCTCCATCTTCGGCGAGAACTCCCACTCCTCGCACCTCAATGGTTTGCACCGGATCCGCGAGGTAGAGGAGCAACTCTCCTCTCCCCGAATACAACCACGGCTCACCAATCACACTCATCCTATAAGGGGGAGGTAGAAATCCCAAAATGTAAGAGTCGGAGAAACAACGGGCATGTCCATAACCGAGGACGCGGCTATACGTATAGATCTAAACTCTGCAGAGCGTGTACACGTGCCCAACTCGGAATAGTACCCGAGTCTGCGGCCGACCGAGCCTTCCCTAAGGCGAGAACACCTAGGAGTTACGGTTCCATCACGCATCCGGGTCTCGACGGTCCCATGAAGACCACCCAGGCTGTGAAAATGCCCGTGTGGCCACACGGAGTCGCATGAGGGTGGACTCACTCCCACCTCTCCCCAGCGATACCCGCTATCCTGGCGGCGGTATGGTGCCCGCACTTGCTAGGGTCGAACGGCCCTATCCCCACTCTCGGCGAGGTGGTGTGTACGAAAGTCCCGTGTAACAGGCGACCCACTCGGTTTCAGACCGGGGCGAGCTCATATCCTCCAAGTCATCTCAAAATCCCCAACACCTGTGCTCCTAAAACGGTGTACCCGCCATAGGTACCATCTCGGGCAACGTCCGAGAAGGCGATCTCGGCCCCGATCCCAGATCGGGTTGTCTCGAGCTCACCCCCGCCAAAATATCCCAAAACACCTTCTCCTGCCGGTTTTCCCAACACACACCAAGAAACTACCACAATAATCCCCACACATGCATAGCAAGCTCGACATCATCTAGCTTAAGTAAACAGTAGTAGTAGGTCAATCAAGGACAAGAATGTAAAAGAGGCTATGCATGGGTTCAACATATTCATCTCTATGCATTAAATAAAGCACTAGCAGTTCTAAAATAGCCATGCCTAATGGGCATTCAAAGATGGTCGGGCGTGAACACGGAGTGCAGTGGTCGTCGTGGCCGAGGTCGTCATCGAAGTCTGGTTCGACTCTCGGCTCGGCAGCTCCTAGAAGCGTATTTAAATAAATAAACTCTACTAATGGCAATAAATCCAAGATAAAGAGCAAATAAGATCCAAAAGAGGCAACCTCTAGTCTAGCACGAAGTTTGGATTTTTAGAAGATTTTCGAAGAAGTTTCATATTTTTAGCTAAAAGCGGATTTGTTATGATTTTGAAGATAAAATACATTTACGAAATTAAAATACGCATATACAATATCTCATACTTTAGGCCAACCTTTACCTAGCTCTAGCTATCTTTAAGAGGTCTTATAGCCTAGTCCAGTCGGCTCCCCGTGGTCGACGCAACCGCCCACATGGGTGGCTTAAAGCCGCCCCCCGCCCACGCAGGCGGCCGCGCGGCGCCCATGTACGAGCTGCCAAGCGATCCGGGCGATCCCCGCGGCTCGGGCGGGCTGGCGCGGGCGGCGTGGTGGCCGGGCCGTGAGTGGCCGGCCGACGGATCCGCCTGATCTCCGCGGCACGTGAGCTGCAGGTGCGAAGGTGTAGCAAAACCCCGGGTTTTGGGTGTGGCGACGTTGCTCTGGGAAATGCCCCAGAGAGCGAAGGCGCTGCAAAGGGTCTCGCCGGGCGGTGAGGGTGTCCGACCTGTCCAACAAGCGACAGGAGAGGTCAAGGAGCACCTAGGGTGCATCCTGTAAAGAGGAAGTAATCACAAGTGTGGGCCGGTCATGGGCGCAGACAGAGGCATGTGCTTATTGGCGACAAGTAGTTTGGCGCTACAAGACGGCGGTGATCATCCGGGCGATCAGCTGGTGCGCCTAAATGCCAAAACGGCGGCGTATGCAGCATCGTGAACGAAGACCCCAAAACTGGGGCGGTTTTGTCTCACGCCGCGGCGAAACCAAGGGCGCACCCATGGCGAGTTTCCTGGCTGGGCCAGGCGGCGGAGAGTTTTGGCCACCCCGCGGCCGGGCACGAAAGGTAGGGTGCAAGGGGCGCGAAGGCGGCGAGAGGCGTGCACTCGAACGGCCACAAAGGCGGGCGCCTTTCCCCGGGTTGCAGGTGCAAAAAGACGAGAGTAAACCTCCATGGCGACGGCCATGGCTACTTGCACTTTTCTAAGCTCGGTGGGCAGACAGCCCACGGGCTGACTGCAGCGACTACGCGTGTGTCAAGGCAAAAAGTGTGTG